>JAJLRB010002010.1:0-145348 GCA_020976825.1 Odocoileus hemionus | reverse complement strand
GGCTTAGACTCAAGACGTAGGCCACCTTTCCACAAGCCCCTCAAGAGGAGGCTTCTCTCAGCAATAGGTATGAGGGAGGGACCTGAGATTGCTGCCTCAATGGGCATATACACCGAGAAGCCCTGACTCGAAAGGAGGCCGGGTTTCCTTGCAGTGGCTTGAATACAGTCTAGTCTTTCATCTCACAAGGTGAAGGGATGTCTGCACCACCTGTGGAGTCCCTAGAGAAAGCCCTAGGTCCCCGACTCCTTTCGACGGAATGCCTCACATGCCTCTGACACCTCGAGAGGCACGCAGAGCTCACTGCTTCAAAATTTGACGGAGCCTGACTCCTCTTGAACATTGACAGGAATCCCAGTATCCCTGTGGCTACTGGAAAGGGACCCTGGGTCTCCCGACTCACCTCGAGAAGCGTCCCTTTTGCCCTGCCAAGCCTCGAAGAGACTCCTGAGGTGTCCCTCGTAACTCGACAGGAGTCCTGACTTCGTTGAACAAACACGAGGGTTGAAGGGCCATCCCCGCCGTAAGTCGAGAATGTACCCCAGGTCCCCCGCCCGCAACTCGAGAAAAACCATGAGACTTCCCCTCCAAGCGAGATGAGGCCCGATTCCCCTGCACTGCATGCAGAGCAATTCCGTGAGCCCCCTGAAACATGTCAGGAGCCTCGACTTGCTTGATGGATGTCGAGACAGTCCGCAAAAACACTGTCACAAGTAGAGAGGGACCCTGAGGTCACACCAGCATCGCGAAGGAGCTCCATGGGCCCCAAATCAACTCGAGATGAGGCCCGCTTCCCCTGCATTGACTCCAGAGCCATCCCCCGTTCCCCATCAAACACGACCTGAGGCTTGACTCCCTTTAGGCAACTCCAGAGGTTCCCCGAGAACAACGGGCCAAGTCTAGAGGAGTACCAAGTTCAGCAGAGCAACTCGAGGACTGCTCCGTGTACCCCAAATTGCCTCGAGATGAGAGCTGATTCCCTGGCTTAGACTCAAGACGTAGGCCACCTTTCCACAAGCCCCACAAGAGGAGGCTTCTCTCAGCAATAGGTATGAGGGAGGGACCCTGAGATTGCTGCCTCAATGGGCATATACACCGAGAAGCCCTGACTCGAAAGGAGGCCGGCTTTCCTTGCAGTGGCTTGAATACAGTCTAGTCTTTCATCTCACAAGGTGAAGGGATGTCTGCACCACCTGTGGAGTCCCTAGAGAAAGCCCTAGGTCCCCGACTCCTTTCGACGGAATGCCTCACATGCCTCTGACACCTCGAGAGGCACGCAGAGCTCACTGCTTCAAAATTTGACGGAGCCTGACTCCTCTTGAACATTGACAGGAATCCCAGTATCCCTGTGGCTACTGGAAAGGGACCCTGGGTCTCCCCCGACTCACCCTCGAGAAGCGTCCCTTTTGCCCTGCCAAGCCTCGAAGAGACTCCTGAGGTGTCCCTCGTAACTCGACAGGAGTCCTGACTTCGTTGAACAAACACGAGGGTTGAAGGGCCATCCCCGCCGTAAGTCGAGAATGTACCCCAGGTCCCCGCCGCAACTCGAGAAAAACCATGAGACTTCCCCCTCCAAGCGAGATGAGGCCCGATTCCCCTGCACTGCATGCAGAGCAATTCCGTGAGCCCCCTGAAACATGTCAGGAGCCTCGACTTGCTTGATGGATGTCGAGACAGTCCGCAAAAACACTGTCACAAGTAGAGAGGGACCCTGAGGTCACACCAGCATCGCGAAGGAGCTCCATGGGCCCCAAATCAACTCGAGATGAGGCCCGCTTCCCCTGCATTGACTCCAGAGCCATCCCCCGTTCCCCATCAAACACGACCTGAGGCTTGACTCCCTTTAGGCAACTCCAGAGGTTCCCCGAGAACAACGGGCCAAGTCTAGAGGAGTACCAAGTTCAGCAGAGCAACTCGAGGACTGCTCCGTGTACCCCAAATTGCCTCGAGATGAGAGCTGATTCCCTGGCTTAGACTCAAGACGTAGGCCACCTTTCCACAAGCCCCTCAAGAGGACGCTTCTCTCAGCAATAGGTATGAGGGAGGGACCCTGAGATTGCTGCCTCAATGGGCATATACACCGAGAAGCCCTGACTCGAAAGGAGGCCGGGTTTCCTTGCAGTGGCTTGAATACAGTCTAGTCTTTCATCTCACAAGGTGAAGGGATGTCTGCACAACCTGTGGAGTCCCTAGAGAAAGCCCTAGGTCCTCGACTCCTTTCGACGGAATGCCTCACATGCCTCTGACACCTCGAGAGGCACGCAGAGCTCACTGCTTCAAAATTTGACGGAGCCTGACTCCTCTTGAACATTGACAGGAATCCCAGTATCCTGTGGCTACTGGAAAGGGACCCTGGGTCTCCCGACTCACCTCGAGAAGCGTCCCTTTTGCCCTGCCAAGCCTCGAAGAGACTCCTGAGGTGTCCCTCGTAACTCGACAGGAGTCCTGACTTGGTTGAACAAACACGAGGGTTGAAGGGCCATCCCCGCCGTAAGTCGAGAATGTACCCCAGGTCCCCGCCGCAACTCGAGAAAAACCATGAGACTTCCCCCTCCAAGCGAGATGAGGCCCGATTCCCCTGCACTGCATGCAGAGCAATTCCGTGAGCCCCTGAAACATGTCAGGAGCCTCGACTTGCTTGATGGATGTCGAGACAGTCCGCAAAAACACTGTCACAAGTAGAGAGGGACCCTGAGGTCACACCAGCATCGCGAAGGAGCTCCATGGGCCCCAAATCAACTCGAGATGAGGCCCGATTCCCCTGCATTGACTCCAGAGCCATCCCCCGTTCCCCATCAAACACGACCTGAGGCTTGACTCCCTTTAGGCAACTCCAGAGGTTCCCCGAGAACAACGGGCCAAGTCTAGAGGAGTACCAAGTTCAGCAGAGCAACTCGAGGACTGCTGCGTGTACCCCAAATTGCCTCGAGATGAGAGCTGATTCCCTGGCTTAGACTCAAGACGTAGGCCACCTTTCCACAAGCCCCTCAAGAGGAGGCTTCTCTCAGCAATAGGTATGAGGGAGGGACCCTGAGATTGCTGCCTCAATGGGCATATACACCGAGAAGCCCTGACTCGAAAGGAGGCCGGGTTCCTTGCAGTGGCTTGAATACAGTCTAGTCTTTCATCTCACAAGGTGAAGGGATGTCTGCACCACCTGTGGAGTCCCTAGAGAAAGCCCTAGGTCCCCGACTCCTTTCGACGGAATGCCTCACATGCCTCTGACACCTCGAGAGGCACGCAGAGCTCACTGCTTCAAAATTTGACGGAGCCTGACTCCTCTTGAACATTGACAGGAATCCCAGTATCCCTGTGGCTACTGGAAAGGGACCCTGGGTCTCCCGACTCACCTCGAGAAGCGTCCCTTTTGCCCTGCCAAGCCTCGAAGAGACTCCTGAGGTGTCCCTCGTAACTCGACAGGAGTCCTGACTTCGTTGAAAAAACACGAGGGTTGAAGGGCCATCCCCGCCGTAAAGTCGAGAATGTACCCCAGGTCCCCCGCCGCAACTCGAGAAAAACCATGAGACTTCCCCCTCCAAGCGAGATGAGGCCCGATTCCCCTGCACTGCATGCAGAGCAATTCCGTGAGCCCCCTGAAACATGTCAGGAGCCTCGACTTGCTTGATGGATGTCGAGACAGTCCGCAAAAACACTGTCACAAGTAGAGAGGGACCCTGAGGTCACACCAGCATCGCGAAGGAGCTCCATGGGCCCCAAATCAACTCGAGATGAGGCCCGCTTCCCCTGCATTGACTCCAGAGCCATCCCCCGTTCCCCATCAAACACGACCTGAGGCTTGACTCCCTTTAGGCAACTCCAGAGGTTCCCCGAGAACAACGGGCCAAGTCTAGAGGAGTACCAAGTTCAGCAGAGCAACTCGAGGACTGCTCCGTGTACCCCAAATTGCCTCGAGATGAGAGCTGATTCCCTGGCTTAGACTCAAGACGTAGGCCACCTTTCCACAAGCCCCTCAAGAGGAGGCTTCTCTCAGCAATAGGTATGAGGGAGGGACCCTGAGATTGCTGCCTCAATGGGCATATACACCGAGAAGCCCTGACTCGAAAGGAGGCCGGGTTTCCTTGCAGTGGCTTGAATACAGTCTAGTCTTTCATCTCACAAGGTGAAGGGATGTCTGCACCACCTGTGGAGTCCCTAGAGAAAGCCCTAGGTCCCCGACTCCTTTCGACGGAATGCCTCACATGCCTCTGACACCTCGAGAGGCACGCAGAGCTCACTGCTTCAAAATTTGACGGAGCCTGACTCCTCTTGAACATTGACAGGAATCCCAGTATCCCTGTGGCTACTGGAAGGGACCCTGGGTCTCCCGACTCACCTCGAGAAGCGTCCCTTTTGCCCTGCCAAGCCTCGAAGAGACTCCTGAGGTGTCCCTCGTAACTCGACAGGAGTCCTGACTTCGTTGAACAAACACGAGGGTTGAAGGGCATCCCCGCCGTAAGTCGAGAATGTACCCCAGGTCCCCGCCGCAACTCGAGAAAAACCATGAGACTTCCCCCTCCAAGCGAGATGAGGCCCGATTCCCCTGCACTGCATGCAGAGCAATTCCGTGAGCCCCCTGAAACATGTCAGGAGCCTCGACTTGCTTGATGGATGTCGAGACAGTCCGCAAAAACACTGTCACAAGTAGAGAGGGACCCTGAGGTCACACCAGCATCGCGAAGGAGCTCCATGGGCCCCAAATCAACTCGAGATGAGGCCCGCTTCCCCTGCATTGACTCCAGAGCCATCCCCCGTTCCCCATCAAACACGACCTGAGGCTTGACTCCCTTTAGGCAACTCCAGAGGTTCCCCGAGAACAACGGGCCAAGTCTAGAGGAGTACCAAGTTCAGCAGAGCAACTCGAGGACTGCTCCGTGTACCCCAAATTGCCTCGAGATGAGAGCTGATTCCCTGGCTTAGACTCAAGACGTAGGCCACCTTTCCACAAGCCCCTCAAGAGGAGGCTTCTCTCAGCAATAGGTATGAGGGAGGGACCCTGAGATTGCTGCCTCAATGGGCATATACACCGAGAAGCCCTGACTCGAAAGGAGGCCGGGTTTCCTTGCAGTGGCTTGAATACAGTCTAGTCTTTCATCTCACAAGGTGAAGGGATGTCTGCACCACCTGTGGAGTCCCTAGAGAAAGCCCTAGGTCCCCGACTCCTTTCGACGGAATGCCTCACATGCCTCTGACACCTCGAGAGGCACGCAGAGCTCACTGCTTCAAAATTTGACGGAGCCTGACTCCTCTTGAACATTGACAGGAATCCCAGTATCCCTGTGGCTACTGGAAAGGGACCCTGGGTCTCCCGACTCACCTCGAGAAGCGTCCCTTTTGCCCTGCCAAGCCTCGAAGAGACTCCTGAGGTGTCCCTCGTAACTCGACAGGAGTCCTGACTTCGTTGAACAAACACGAGGGGTTGAAGGGCCATCCCCGCCGTAAGTCGAGAATGTACCCCAGGTCCCCGCCGCAACTCGAGAAAAAACCATGAGACTTCCCCCTCCAAGCGAGATGAGGCCCGATTCCCCTGCACTGCATGCAGAGCAATTCCGTGAGCCCCCTGAAACATGTCAGGAGCCTCGACTTGCTTGATGGATGTCGAGACAGTCCGCAAAAACACTGTCACAAGTAGAGAGGGACCCTGAGGTCACACCAGCATCGCGAAGGAGCTCCATGGGCCCCAAATCAACTCGAGATGAGGCCCGCTTCCCCTGCATTGACTCCAGAGCCATCCCCCGTTCCCCATCAAACACGACCTGAGGCTTGACTCCCTTTAGGCAACTCCCGAGGTTCCCCGAGAACAACGGGCCAAGTCTAGAGGAGTACCAAGTTCAGCAGAGCAACTCGAGGACTGCTCCGTGTACCCCAAATTGCCTCGAGATGAGAGCTGATTCCCTGGCTTAGACTCAAGACGTAGGCCACCTTTCCACAAGCCCCTCAAGAGGAGGCTCTCTCAGCAATAGGTATGAGGGAGGGACCCTGAGATTGCTGCCTCAATGGGCATATACACCGAGAAGCCCTGACTCGAAAGGAGGCCGGCTTTCCTTGCAGTGGCTTGAATACAGTCTAGTCTTTCATCTCACAAGCTGAAGGGATGTCTGCACCACCTGTGGAGTCCCTAGAGAAAGCCCTAGGTCCCCGACTCCTTTCGACGGAATGCCTCACATGCCTCTGACACCTCGAGAGGCACGCAGAGCTCACTGCTTCAAAATTTGACGGAGCCTGACTCCTCTTGAACATTGACAGGAATCCCAGTATCCCTGTGGCTACTGGAAAGGGACCCTGGGTCTCCCGACTCACCTCGAGAAGCGTCCCTTTTGCCCTGCCAAGCCTCGAAGAGACTCCTGAGGTGTCCCTCGTAACTCGACAGGAGTCCTGACTTCGTTGAACAAACACGAGGGTTGAAGGGCCATCCCCGCCGCCGTAAGTCGAGAATGTACCCCAGGTCCCCGCCGCAACTCGAGAAAAACCATGAGACTTCCCCCTCCAAGCGAGATGAGGCCCGATTCCCCTGCACTGCATGCAGAGCAATTCCGTGAGCCCCCTGAAACATGTCAGGAGCCTCGACTTGCTTGATGGATGTCGAGACAGTCCGCAAAAACACTGTCACAAGTAGAGAGGGACCCTGAGGTCACACCAGCATCGCGAAGGAGCTCCATGGGCCCCAAATCAACTCGAGATGAGGCCCGCTTCCCCTGCATTGACTCCAGAGCCATCCCCCGTTCCCCATCAAACACGACCTGAGGCTTGACTCCCTTTAGGCAACTCCAGAGGTTCCCCGAGAACAACGGGCCAAGTCTAGAGGAGTACCAAGTTCAGCAGAGCAACTCGAGGACTGCTCCGTGTACCCCAAATTGCCTCGAGATGAGAGCTGATTCCCTGGCTTAGACTCAAGACGTAGGCCACCTTTCCACAAGCCCCTCAAGAGGAGGCTTCTCTCAGCAATAGGTATGAGGGAGGGACCCTGAGATTGCTGCCTCAATGGGCATATACACCGAGAAGCCCTGACTCGAAAGGAGGCCGGGTTTCCTTGCAGTGGCTTGAATACAGTCTAGTCTTTCATCTCACAAGGTGAAGGGATGTCTGCACCACCTGTGGAGTCCCTAGAGAAAGCCCTAGGTCCCCGACTCCTTTCGACGGAATGCCTCACATGCCTCTGACACCCTGAGAGGCACGCAGAGCTCACTGCTTCAAAATTTGACGGAGCCTGACTCCTCTTGAACATTGACAGGAATCCCAATCCCTGTGGCTACTGGAAAGGGACCCTGGGTCTCCCGACTCACCTCGAGAAGCGTTCCTTTTGCCCTGCCAAGCCTCGAAGAGACTCCTGAGGTGTCCCTCGTAACTCGACAGGAGTCCTGACTTCGTTGAACAAACACGAGGGTTGAAGGGCCATCCCCGCCGTAAGTCGAGAATGTACCCCAGGTCCCCGCCGCAACTCGAGAAAAACCATGAGACTTCCCCCTCCAAGCGAGATGAGGCCCGATTCCCCTGCACTGCATGCAGAGCAATTCCGTGAGCCCCCTGAAACATGTCAGGAGCCTCGACTTGCTTGATGGATGTCGAGACAGTCCGCAAAAACACTGTCACAAGTAGAGAGGGACCCTGAGGTCACACCAGCATCGCGAAGGAGCTCCATGGGCCCCAAATCAACTCGAGATGAGGCCCGCTTCCCCTGCATTGACTCCAGAGCCATCCCCCGTTCCCCATCAAACACGTCCTGAGGCTTGACTCCCTTTAGGCAACTCCAGAGGTTCCCCGAGAACAACGGGCCAAGTCTAGAGGAGTACCAAGTTCAGCAGAGCAACTCGAGGACTGCTCCGTGTACCCCAAATTGCCTCGAGATGAGAGCTGATTCCCTGGCTTAGACTCAAGACGTAGGCCACCTTTCCACAAGCCCCTCAAGAGGAGGCTTCTCTCAGCAATAGGTATGAGGGAGGGACCCTGAGATTGCTGCCTCAATGGGCATATACACCGAGAAGCCCTGACTCGAAAGGAGGCCGGGTTTCCTTGCAGTGGCTTGAATACAGTCTAGTCTTTCATCTCACAAGGTGAAGGGATGTCTGCACCACCTGGAGTCCCCTAGAGAAAGCCCTAGGTCCCCGACTCCTTTCGACGGAATGCCTCACATGCCTCTGACACCTCGAGAGGCACGCAGAGCTCACTGCTTCAAAATTTGACGGAGCCTGACTCCTCTTGAACATTGACAGGAATCCCAGTATCCCTGTGGCTACTGGAAAGGGACCCTGGGTCTCCCGACTCACCTCGAGAAGCGTCCTTTTGCCCTGCCAAGCCTCGAAGAGACTCCTGAGGTGTCCCTCGTAACTCGACAGGAGTCCTGACTTCGTTGAACAAACACGAGGGTTGAAGGGCCATCCCCGCCGTAAGTCGAGAATGTACCCCAGGTCCCCGCCGCAACTCGAGAAAAACCATGAGACTTCCCCCTCCAAGCGAGATGAGGCCCGATTCCCCTGCACTGCATGCAGAGCAATTCCGTGAGCCCCCTGAAACATGTCAGGAGCCTCGACTTGCTTGATGGATGTCGAGACAGTCCGCAAAAACACTGTCACAAGTAGAGAGGGACCCTGAGGTCACACCAGCATCGCGAAGGAGCTCCATGGGCCCCAAATCAACTCGAGATGAGGCCCGCTTCCCCTGCATTGACTCCAGAGCCATCCCCCGTTCCCCATCAAACACACGACCTGAGGCTTGACTCCCTTTAGGCAACTCCAGAGGTTCCCCGAGAACAACGGGCCAAGTCTAGAGGAGTACCAAGTTCAGCAGAGCAACTCGAGGACTGCTCCGTGTACCCCAAATTGCCTCGAGATGAGAGCTGATTCCCTGGCTTAGACTCAAGACGTAGGCCACCTTTCCACAAGCCCCTCAAGAGGAGGCTTCTCTCAGCAATAGGTATGAGGGAGGGACCCTGAGATTGCTGCCTCAATGGGCATATACACCGAGAAGCCCTGACTCGAAAGGAGGCCGGGTTTCCTTGCAGTGGCTTGAATACAGTCTAGTCTTTCATCTCACAAGGTGAAGGGATGTCTGCACCACCTGTGGAGTCCCTAGAGAAAGCCCTAGGTCCCCGACTCCTTTCGACGGAATGCCTCACATGCCTCTGACACCTCGAGAGGCACGCAGAGCTCACTGCTTCAAAATTTGACGGAGCCTGACTCCTCTTGAACATTGACAGGAATCCCAGTATCCCTGTGGCTACTGGAAAGGGACCCTGGGTCTCCCGACTCACCTCGAGAAGCGTTCCCTTTTGCCCTGCCAAGCCTCGAAGAGACTCCTGAGGTGTCCCTCGTAACTCGACAGGAGTCCTGACTGACTTCGTTGAACAAACACGAGGGTTGAAGGGCCATCCCCGCCGTAAGTCGAGAATGTACCCCAGGTCCCCGCCGCAACTCGAGAAAAACCATGAGACTTCCCCCTCCAAGCGAGATGAGGCCCGATTCCCCTGCACTGCATGCAGAGCAATTCCGTGAGCCCCCTGAAACATGTCAGGAGCCTCGACTTGCTTGATGGATGTCGAGACAGTCCGCAAAAAACTGTCACAAGTAGAGAGGGACCCTGAGGTCACACCAGCATCGCGAAGGAGCTCCATGGGCCCCAAATCAACTCGAGATGAGGCCCGCTTCCCCTGCATTGACTCCAGAGAGCCATCCCCCGTTCCCCATCAAACACGACCTGAGGCTTGACTCCCTTTAGGCAACTCCAGAGGTTCCCCGAGAACAACGGGCCAAGTCTAGAGGAGTACCAAGTTCAGCAGAGCAACTCGAGGACTGCTCCGTGTACCCCAAATTGCCTCGAGATGAGAGAGCTGATTCCCTGGCTTAGACTCAAGACGTAGGCCACCTTTCCACAAGCCCCTCAAGAGGAGGCTTCTCTCAGCAATAGGTATGAGGGAGGGACCCTGAGATTGCTGCCTCAATGGGCATATACACCGAGAAGCCCTGACTCGAAAGGAGGCCGGCTTTCCTTGCAGTGGCTTGAATACAGTCTAGTCTTTCATCTCACAAGGAAGAAGGGATGTCTGCACCACCTGTGGAGTCCCTAGAGAAAGCCCTAGGTCCCCGACTCCTTTCGACGACGAATGCCTCACATGCCTGCCCTGACACCTCGAGAGGCACGCAGAGCTCACTGCTTCAAAATTTGACGGAGCCTGACTCCTCTTGAACATTGACAGGAATCCCAGTATCCCTGTGGCTACTGGAAAGGGACCCTGGGTCTCCCGACTCACCTCGAGAAGCGTTCCCTTTTGCCCTGCCAAGCCTCGAAGAGACTCCTGAGGTGTCCCTCGTAACTCGACAGGAGTCCTGACTTCGTTGAACAAACACGAGGGTTGAAGGGCCATCCCCGCCGTAAGTCGAGAATGTACCCCAGGTCCCCGCCGCAACTCGAGAAAAACCATGAGACTTCCCCCTCCAAGCGAGATGAGGCCCGATTCCCCTGCACTGCATGCATGCAGCAGCAATTCCGTGAGCCCCCCCCTGAAACATGTCAGGAGCCTCGACTTGCTTGATGGATGTCGAGACAGTCCGCAAAAACACTGTCACAAGTAGAGAGGGACCCTGAGGTCACACCAGCATCGCGAAGGAGCTCCATGGGCCCCAAATCAACTCGAGATGAGGCCCGCTTCCCCTGCATTGACTCCAGAGCCATCCCCCGTTCCCCATCAAACACGACCTGAGGCTTGACTCCCTTTAGGCAACTCCAGAGGTTCCCCGAGAACAACGGGCCAAGTCTAGAGGAGTACCAAGTTCAGCAGAGCAACTCGAGGACTGCTCCGTGTGTACCCCAAATTGCCTCGAGATGAGAGCTGATTCCCTGGCTTAGACTCAAGACGTAGGCCACCTTTCCACAAGCCCCTCAAGAGGAGGCTTCTCTCAGCAATAGGTATGAGGGAGGGACCCTGAGATTGCTGCCTCAATGGGCATATACACCGAGAAGCCCTGACTCGAAAGGAGGCCGGGTTTCCTTGCAGTGGCTTGAATACAGTCTAGTCTTTCATCTCACAAGCTGAAGGGATGTCTGCACCACCTGTGTGAGTCTAGAGAAAGCCCTAGGTCCCCGACTCCTTTCGACGGAATGCCTCACATGCCTCTGACACCTCGAGAGGCACGCAGAGCTCACTGCTGCTTCAAAATTTGACGGAGCCTGACTCCTCTTGAACATTGACAGGAATCCCAGTATCCCTGTGGCTACTGGAAAGGGACCCTGGGTCTCCCGACTCACCTCGAGAAGCGTTCCTTTTGCCCTGCCAAGCCTCGAAGAGACTCCTGAGGTGTCCCTCGTAACTCGACAGGAGTCCTGACTTCGTTGAACCAAACAAACACGAGGGTTGAAGGGCCATCCCCGCCGTAAGTCGAGAATGTACCCCAGGTCCCCGCCGCAACTCGAGAAAAAACCATGAGACTTCCCCCTCCAAGCGAGATGAGGCCCGATTCCCCTGCACTGCATGCAGAGCAATTCCGTGAGCCCCCTGAAACATGTCAGGAGCCTCGACTTGCTTGATGGATGTCGAGACAGTCCGCAAAAACACTGTCACAAGTAGAGAGGGACCCCTGAGGTCACACCAGCATCGCGAAGGAGCTCCATGGGCCCCAAATCAACTCGAGATGAGGCCCGCTTCCCCTGCATTGACTCCAGAGCCATCCCCCGTTCCCCATCAAAACACGACCTGAGGCTTGACTCCCTTTAGGCAACTCCAGAGGTTCCCCGAGAACAACGGGCCAAGTCTAGAGGAGTACCAAGTTCAGCAGAGCAACTCGAGGACTGCTCCGTGTACCCCAAATTGCCTCGAGATGAGAGCTGATTCCCTGGCTTAGACTCAAGACGTAGGCCACCTTTCCACAAGCCCCTCAAGAGGAGGCTTCTCTCAGCAATAGGTATGAGGGAGGGACCCTGAGATTGCTGCCTCAATGGGCATATACACCGAGAAGCCCTGACTCGAAAGGAGGCCGGGTTTCCTTGCAGTGGCTTGAATACAGTCTAGTCTTTCATCTCACAAGGTGAAGGGATGTCTGCACCACCTGTGGAGTCCCTAGAGAAAGCCCTAGGTCCCCGACTCCTTTCGACGGAATGCCTCACATGCCTCTGACACCTCGAGAGGCACGCAGAGCTCACTGCTTCAAAATTTGACGGAGCCTGACTCCTCTTGAACATTGACAGGAATCCCAGTATCCCTGTGGCTACTGGAAAGGGACCCTGGGTCTCCCGACTCACCTCGAGAAGCGTCCCTTTTTGCCCTGCCAAGCCTCGAAGAGACTCCTGAGGTGTCCCTCGTAACTCGACAGGAGTCCTGACTTCGTTGAACAAACACGAGGGTTGAAGGGCCATCCCCGCCGTAAGTCGAGAATGTACCCCAGGTCCCCGCAACTCGAGAAAAAAAACCATGAGACTTCCCCCTCCAAGCGAGATGAGGCCCGATTCCCCTGCACTGCATGCAGAGCAATTCCGTGAGCCCCCTGAAACATGTCAGGAGCCTCGACTTGCTTGATGGATGTCGAGACGAGACAGTCCGCAAAAACACTGTCACAAGTAGAGAGGGACCCTGAGGTCACACCAGCATCGCGAAGGAGCTCCATGGGCCCCAAATCAACTCGAGATGAGGCCCGCTTCCCCTGCATTGACTCCAGAGCCATCCCCCCGTTCCCCATCAAACACGACCTGAGGCTTGACTCCCTTTAGGCAACTCCAGAGGTTCCCCGAGAACAACGGGCCAAGTCTAGAGGAGTACCAAGTTCAGCAGAGCAACTCGAGGACTGCTCCGTGTACCCCCCAAATTGCCTCGAGATGAGAGCTGATTCCCTGGCTTAGACTCAAGACGTAGGCCACCTTTCCACAAGCCCCTCAAGAGGAGGCTTCTCTCAGCAATAGGTATGAGGGAGGGACCCTGAGATTGCTGCCTCAATGGGCATATACACCGAGAAGCCCTGACTCGAAAGGAGGCCGGCTTTCCTTGCAGTGGCTTGAATACAGTCTAGTCTTTCATCTCACAAGCTGAAGGGATGTCTGCACCACCTGTGGAGTCCCTAGAGAAAGCCCTAGGTCCCCGACTCCTTTCGACGGAATGCCTCACATGCCTCTGACACCTCGAGAGGCACGCAGAGCTCACTGCTTCAAAATTTGACGGAGCCTGACTCCTCTTGAACATTGACAGGAATCCCAGTATCCCTGTGGCTACTGGAAAGGGACCCTGGGTCTCCCGACTCACCTCGAGAAGCGTCCCTTTTGCCCTGCCAAGCCTCGAAGAGACTCCTGAGGTGTCCCTCGTAACTCGACAGGAGTCCTGACTTCGTTGAACAAACACGAGGGTTGAAGGGCCATCCCCGCCGTAAGTCGAGAATGTACCCCAGGTCCCCGCCGCAACTCGAGAAAAAAACCATGAGACTTCCCCCTCCAAGCGAGATGAGGCCCGATTCCCCTGCACTGCATGCAGAGCAATTCCGTGAGCCCCCTGAAACATGTCAGGAGCCTCGACTTGCTTGATGGATGTCGAGACAGTCCGCAAAAACACACTTGTCACAAGTAGAGAGGGACCCTGAGGTCACAAGTAGAGAGGGACCCTGAGGTCACACCAGCATCGCGAAGGAGCTCCATGGGCCCCAAATCAACTCGAGATGAGGCCCGCTTCCCCTGCATTGACTCCAGAGCCATCCCCCGTTCCCCATCAAACACGACCTGAGGCTTGACTCCCTTTAGGCAACTCCAGAGGTTCCCCGAGAACAACGGGCCAAGTCTAGAGGAGTACCAAGTTCAGCAGAGCAACTCGAGGACTGCTCCGTGTACCCCAAATTGCCTCGAGATGAGAGCTGATTCCCTGGCTTAGACTCAAGACGTAGGCCACCTTTCCACAAGCCCCTCAAGAGGAGGCTTCTCTCAGCAATAGGTATGAGGGAGGGACCCTGAGATTGCTGCCTCAATGGGCATATACACCGAGAAGCCCTGACTCGAAAGGAGGCCGGGTTTCCTTGCAGTGGCTTGAATACAGTCTAGTCTTTCATCTCACAAGCTGAAGGGATGTCTGCACCACCTGTGGAGTCCCTAGAGAAAGCCCTAGGTCCCCGACTCCTTTCGACGGAATGCCTCACATGCCTCTGACACCTCGAGAGGCACGCAGAGCTCACTGCTTCAAAAATTTGACGGAGCCTGACTCCTCTTGAACATTGACAGGAATCCCAGTATCCCTGTGGCTACTGGAAAGGGACCCTGGGTCTCCCGACTCACCTCGAGAAGCGTCCTTTTGCCCTGCCAAGCCTCGAAGAGACTCCTGAGGTGTCCCTCGTAACTCGACAGGAGTCCTGACTTCGTTGAACAAACACGAGGGTTGAAGGGCCATCCCCGCCGTAAGTCGAGAATGTACCCCAGGTCCCCGCCGCAACTCGAGAAAAACCATGAGACTTCCCCCTCCAAGCGAGATGAGGCCCGATTCCCCTGCACTGCATGCAGAGCAATTCCGTGAGCCCCCTGAAACATGTCAGGAGCCTCGACTTGCTTGATGGATGTCGAGACAGTCCGCAAAAAAAAACACTGTCACAAGTAGAGAGGGACCCTGAGGTCACACCAGCATCGCGAAGGAGCTCCATGGGCCCCAAATCAACTCGAGATGAGGCCCGCTTCCCCTGCATTGACTCCAGAGCCATCCCCCGTTCCCCATCAAACACGACCTGAGGCTTGACTCCCTTTAGGCAACTCCAGAGGTTCCCCGAGAACAACGGGCCAAGTCTAGAGGAGTACCAAGTTCAGCAGAGCAACTCGAGGACTGCTCCGTGTACCCCAAATTGCCTCGAGATGAGAGCTGATTCCCTGGCTTAGACTCAAGACGTAGGCCACCTTTCCACAAGCCCCTCAAGAGGAGGCTTCTCTCAGCAATAGGTATGAGGGAGGGACCCTGAGATTGCTGCCTCAATGGGCATATACACCGAGAAGCCCTGACTCGAAAGGAGGCCGGCTTTCCTTGCAGTGGCTTGAATACAGTCTAGTCTTTCATCTCACAAGGTGAAGGGATGTCTGCACCACCTGTGGAGTCCCTAGAGAGAGAAAGCCCTAGGTCCCCGACTCCTTTCGACGGAATGCCTCACATGCCTCACATGCCTCTGACACCTCGAGAGGCACGCAGAGCTCACTGCTTCAAAATTTGACGGAGCCTGACTCCTCTTGAACATTGACAGGAATCCCAGTATCCCTGTGGCTACTGGAAAGGGACCCTGGGTCTCCCGACTCACCTCGAGAAGCGTTCCTTTTGCCCTGCCAAGCCTCGAAGAGACTCCTGAGGTGTCCCTCGTAACTCGACAGGAGTCCTGACTTCGTTGAACAAACACGAGGGTTGAAGGGCCATCCCCGCCGTAAGTCGAGAATGTACCCCAGGTCCCCGCCGCAACTCGAGAAAAACCATGAGACTTCCCCCTCCAAGCGAGATGAGGCCCGATTCCCCTGCACTGCATGCAGAGCAATTCCGTGAGCCCCCTGAAACATGTCAGGAGCCTCGACTTGCTTGATGGATGTCGAGACAGTCCGCAAAAACACTGTCACACAAGTAGAGAGGGACCCTGAGGTCACACCAGCATCGCGAAGGAGCTCCATGGGCCCCAAATCAACTCGAGATGAGGCCCGCTTCCCCTGCATTGACTCCAGAGCCATCCCCCGTTCCCCATCAAACACGACCTGAGGCTTGACTCCCTTTAGGCAACTCCAGAGGTTCCCCGAGAACAACGGGCCAAGTCTAGAGGAGTACCAAGTTCAGCAGAGCAACTCGAGGACTGCTCCGTGTACCCCAAATTGCCTCGAGATGAGAGCTGATTCCCTGGCTTAGACTCAAGACGTAGGCCACCTTTCCACAAGCCCCTCAAGAGGAGGCTTCTCTCAGCAATAGGTATGAGGGAGGGACCCTGAGATTGCTGCCTCAATGGGCATATACACCGAGAAGCCCTGACTCGAAAGGAGGCCGGGTTTCCTTGCAGTGGCTTGAATACAGTCTAGTCTTTCATCTCACAAGCTGAAGGGATGTCTGCACCACCTGTGGAGTCCCTAGAGAAAGCCCTAGGTCCCCGACTCCTTTCGACGGAATGCCTCACATGCCTCTGACACCTCGAGAGGCACGCAGAGCTCACTGCTTCAAAATTTGACGGAGCCTGACTCCTCTTGAACATTGACAGGAATCCCAGTATCCCTGTGGCTACTGGAAAGGGACCCTGGGTCTCCCGACTCACCTCGAGAAGCGTTCCTTTTGCCCTGCCAAGCCTCGAAGAGACTCCTGAGGTGTCCCTCGTAACTCGACAGGAGTCCTGACTTCGTTGAACCAACACGAGGGTTGAAGGGCCATCCCCGCCGTAAGTCGAGAATGTACCCCAGGTCCCCGCCGCAACTCGAGAAAAACCATGAGACTTCCCCCTCCAAGCGAGATGAGGCCCGATTCCCCTGCACTGCATGCAGAGCAATTCCGTGAGCCCCCTGAAACATGTCAGGAGCCTCGACTTGCTTGATGGATGTCGAGACAGTCCGCAAAAACACTGTCACAAGTAGAGAGGGACCCTGAGGTCACAGCAGCATCGCGAAGGAGCTCCATGGGCCCCAAATCAACTCGAGATGAGGCCCGCTTCCCCTGCATTGACTCCAGAGCCATCCCCCGTTCCCCATCAAACACGACCTGAGGCTTGACTCCCTTTAGGCAACTCCAGAGGTTCCCCGAGAACAACGGGCCAAGTCTAGAGGAGTACCAAGTTCAGCAGAGCAACTCGAGGACTGCTCCGTGTACCCCAAATTGCCTCGAGATGAGAGCTGATTCCCTGGCTTAGACTCAAGACGTAGGCCACCTTTCCACAAGCCCCTCAAGAGGAGGCTTCTCTCAGCAATAGGTATGAGGGAGGGACCCTGAGATTGCTGCCTCAATGGGCATATACACCGAGAAGCCCTGACTCGAAAGGAGGCCGGGTTTCCTTGCAGTGGCTTGAATACAGTCTAGTCTTTCATCTCACAAGCTGAAGGGATGTCTGCACCACCTGTGGAGTCCCTAGAGAAAGCCCTAGGTCCCCGACTCCTTTCGACGGAATGCCTCACATGCCTCTGACACCTCGAGAGGCACGCAGAGCTCACTGCTTCAAAATTTGACGGAGCCTGACTCCTCTTGAACATTGACAGGAATCCCAGTATCCCTGTGGCTACTGGAAAGGGACCCTGGGTCTCCCGACTCACCTCGAGAAGCGTCCCTTTTGCCCTGCCAAGCCTCGAAGAGACTCCTGAGGTGTCCCTCGTAACTCGACAGGAGTCCTGACTTCGTTGAACCAACACGAGGGTTGAAGGGCCATCCCCGCCGTAAGTCGAGAATGTACCCCAGGTCCCCGCCGCAACTCGAGAAAAACCATGAGACTTCCCCCTCCAAGCGAGATGAGGCCCGATTCCCCTGCACTGCATGCAGAGCAATTCCGTGAGCCCCCTGAAACATGTCAGGAGCCTCGACTTGCTTGATGGATGTCGAGACAGTCCGCAAAAAACACTGTCACAAGTAGAGAGGGACCCTGAGGTCACACCAGCATCGCGAAGGAGCTCCATGGGCCCCAAATCAACTCGAGATGAGGCCCGCTTCCCCTGCATTGACTCCAGAGCCATCCCCCGTTCCCCATCAAACACGACCTGAGGCTTGACTCCCTTTAGGCAACTCCAGAGGTTCCCCGAGAACAACGGGCCAAGTCTAGAGGAGTACCAAGTTCAGCAGAGCAACTCGAGGACTGCTCCGTGTACCCCAAATTGCCTCGAGATGAGAGCTGATTCCCTGGCTTAGACTCAAGACGTAGGCCACCTTTCCACAAGCCCCTCAAGAGGAGGCTTCTCTCAGCAATAGGTATGAGGGAGGGACCCTGAGATTGCTGCCTCAATGGGCATATACACCGAGAAGCCCTGACTCGAAAGGAGGCCGGCTTTCCTTGCAGTGGCTTGAATACAGTCTAGTCTTTCATCTCACAAGCTGAAGGGATGTCTGCACCACCTGTGGAGTCCCTAGAGAAAGCCCTAGGTCCCCGACTCCTTGCGACGGAATGCCTCACATGCCTCTGACACCTCGAGAGGCACGCAGAGCTCACTGCTTCAAAATTTGACGGAGCCTGACTCCTCTTGAACATTGACAGGAATCCCAGTATCCCTGTGGCTACTGGAAAGGGACCCTGGGTCTCCCGACTCACCTCGAGAAGCGTTCCTTTTGCCCTGCCAAGCCTCGAAGAGACTCCTGAGGTGTCCCTCGTAACTCGACAGGAGTCCTGACTTCGTTGAACAAACACGAGGGTTGAAGGGCCATCCCCGCCGTAAGTCGAGAATGTACCCCAGGTCCCCGCCGCAACTCGAGAAAAAAAAAACCATGAGACTTCCCCCCAAAGCGAGATGAGGCCCGATTCCCCTGCACTGCATGCAGAGCAATTCCGTGAGCCCCCTGAAACATGTCAGGAGCCTCGACTTGCTTGATGGATGTCGAGACAGTCCGCAAAAACACTGTCACAAGTAGAGAGGGACCCTGAGGTCACACAGCATCGCGAAGGAGCTCCATGGGCCCCAAATCAACTCGAGATGAGGCCCGCTTCCCCTGCATTGACTCCAGAGCCATCCCCCGTTCCCCATCAAACACGACCTGAGGCTTGACTCCCTTTAGGCAACTCCAGAGGTTCCCCGAGAACAACGGGCCAAGTCTAGAGGAGTACCAAGTTCAGCAGAGCAACTCGAGGACTGCTCCGTGTACCCCAAATTGCCTCGAGATGAGAGCTGATTCCCTGGCTTAGACTCAAGACGTAGGCCACCTTTCCACAAGCCCCTCAAGAGGAGGCTTCTCTCAGCAATAGGTATGAGGGAGGGACCCTGAGATTGCTGCCTCAATGGGCATATACACCGAGAAGCCCTGACTCGAAAGGAGGCCGGCTTTCCTTGCAGTGGCTTGAATACAGTCTAGTCTTTCATCTCACAAGCTGAAGGGATGTCTGCACCACCTGTGGAGTCCCTAGAGAAAGCCCTAGGTCCCCGACTCCTTGGACGGAATTCCTCACATGCCTCTGACACCTCGAGAGGCACGCAGAGCTCACTGCTTCAAAATTTGACGGAGCCTGACTCCTCTTGAACATTGACAGGAATCCCAGTATCCCTGTGGCTACTGGAAAGGGACCCTGGGTCTCCCGACTCACCTCGAGAAGCGTTCCTTTTGCCCTGCCAAGCCTCCTCGAAGAGACTCCTGAGGTGTCCCTCGTAACTCGACAGGAGTCCTGACTTCGTTGAACCAACACGAGGGTTGAAGGGCCATCCCCGCCGTAAGTCGAGAATGTACCCCAGGTCCCCCCGCCGCAACTCGAGAAAAAACATGAGACTTCCCCCTCCAAGCGAGATGAGGCCCGATTCCCCTGCACTGCATGCAGAGCAATTCCGTGAGCCCCCTGAAACATGTCAGGAGCCTCGACTTGCTTGATGGATGTCGAGACAGTCCGCAAAAAAACTGTCACAAGTAGAGAGGGGACCCTGAGGTCACACCAGCATCGCGAAGGAGCTCCATGGGCCCCAAATCAACTCGAGATGAGGCCCGCTTCCCCTGCATTGACTCCAGAGCCATCCCCCGTTCCCCATCAAACACGACCTGAGGCTTGACTCCCTTTAGGCAACTCCAGAGGTTCCCCGAGAACAACGGGCCAAGTCTAGAGGAGTACCAAGTTCAGCAGAGCAACTCGAGGACTGCGCTGTGTACCCCAAATTGCCTCGAGATGAGAGCTGATTCCCTGGCTTAGACTCAAGACGTAGGCCACCTTTCCACAAGCCCCTCAAGAGGAGGCTTCTCTCAGCAATAGGTATGAGGGAGGGACCCTGAGATTGCTGCCTCAATGGGCATATACACCGAGAAGCCCTGACTCGAAAGGAGGCCGGGGGCCGGCTCCTTGCAGTGGCTTGAATACAGTCTAGTCTTTCATCTCACAAGCTGAAGGGATGTCTGCACCACCTGTGGAGTCCCTAGAGAAAGCCCTAGGTCCCCGACTCCTTCGACGGAATGCCTCACATGCCTCTGACACCTCGAGAGGCACGCAGAGCTCACTGCTTCAAAATTTGACGGAGCCTGACTCCTCTTGAACATTGACAGGAATCCCAGTATCCCTGTGGCTACTGGAAAGGGACCCTGGGTCTCCCGACTCACCTCGAGAAGCGTTCCTTTTGCCCTGCCAAGCCTCGAAGAGACTCCTGAGGTGTCCCTCGTAACTCGACAGGAGTCCTGACTTCGTTGAACAACACGAGGGTTGAAGGGCCATCCCCGCCGTAAGTCGAGAATGTACCCCAGGTCCCCGCCGCAACTCGAGAAAAAACCATGAGACTTCCCCCTCCAAGCGAGATGAGGCCCGATTCCCCTGCACTGCATGCAGAGCAATTCCGTGAGCCCCCTGAAACATGTCAGGAGCCTCGACTTGCTTGATGGATGTCGAGACAGTCCGCAAAAAAAAACACTGTCACAAGTAGAGAGGGACCCTGAGGTCACACCAGCATCGCATCGCGAAGGAGCTCCATGGGCCCCAAATCAACTCGAGATGAGGCCCGCTTCCCCTGCATTGACTCCAGAGCCATCCCCCGTTCCCCATCAAACACGACCTGAGGCTTGACTCCCTTTAGGCAACTCCAGAGGTTCCCCGAGAACAACGGGCCAAGTCTAGAGGAGTACCAAGTTCAGCAGAGCAACTCGAGGACTGCTCCGTGTACCCCAAATTGCCTCGAGATGAGAGCTGATTCCCTGGCTTAGACTCAAGACGTAGGCCACCTTTCCACAAGCCCCTCAAGAGGAGGCTTCTCTCAGCAATAGGTATGAGGGAGGGACCCTGAGATTGCTGCCTCAATGGGCATATACACCGAGAAGCCCTGACTCGAAAAAGGAGGCCGGCTTTCCTTGCAGTGGCTTGAATACAGTCTAGTCTTTCATCTCACAAGCTGAAGGGATGTCTGCACCACCTGTGGAGTCCCTAGAGAAAGCCCTAGGTCCCCCCGACTCCTTTCGACGACGGAATGCCTCACATGCCTCTGACACCTCGAGAGGCACGCAGAGCTCACTGCTTCAAAATTTGACGGAGCCTGACTCCTCTTGAACATTGACAGGAATCCCAGTATCCCTGTGGCTACTGGAAAGGGACCCTGGGTCTCCCGACTCACCTCGAGAAGCGTTCCTTTTTTTGCCCTGCCAAGCCTCGAAGAGACTCCTGAGGTGTCCCTCGTAACTCGACAGGAGTCCTGACTTCGTTGAACAAACACGAGGGTTGAAGGGCCATCCCCGCCGTAAGTCGAGAATGTACCCCAGGTCCCCGCCGCAACTCGAGAAAAACCATGAGACTTCCCCCTCCAAGCGAGATGAGGCCCGATTCCCCTGCACTGCATGCAGAGCAATTCCGTGAGCCCCCTGAAACATGTCAGGAGCCTCGACTTGCTTGATGGATGTCGAGACAGTCCGCAAAAAAACACTGTCACAAGTAGAGAGGGACCCTGAGGTCACACCAGCATCGCGAAGGAGCTCCATGGGCCCCAAATCAACTCGAGATGAGGCCCGCTTCCCCTGCATTGACTCCAGAGCCATCCCCCGTTCCCCATCAAACACGACCTGAGGCTTGACTCCCTTTAGGCAACTCCAGAGGTTCCCCGAGAACAACGGGCCAAGTCTAGAGGAGTACCAAGTTCAGCAGAGCAACTCGAGGACTGCTCCGTGTACCCCAAATTGCCTCGAGATGAGAGCTGATTCCCTGGCTTAGACTCAAGACGTAGGCCACCTTTCCACAAGCCCCTCAAGAGGAGGCTTCTCTCAGCAATAGGTATGAGGGAGGGACCCTGAGATTGCTGCCTCAATGGGCATATACACCGAGAAGCCCTGACTCGAAAGGAGGCCGGCTTTCCTTGCAGTGGCTTGAATACAGTCTAGTCTTTCATCTCACAAGGTGAAGGGATGTCTGCACCACCTGTGGAGTCCCTAGAGAAAGCCCTAGGTCCCCGACTCCTTTCGACGGAATGCCTCACATGCCTCTGACACCTCGAGAGGCACGCAGAGCTCACTGCTTCAAAATTTGACGGAGCCTGACTCCTCTTGAACATTGACAGGAATCCCAGTATCCCTGTGGCTACTGGAAAGGGACCCTGGGTCTCCCGACTCACCTCGAGAGAAGCGTTCCTTTTGCCCTGCCAAGCCTCGAAGAGACTCCTGAGGTGTCCCTCGTAACTCGACAGGAGTCCTGACTTCGTTGAACCAACACGAGGGTTGAAGGGCCATCCCCGCCGTAAGTCGAGAAATGTACCCCAGGTCCCCGCCGCAACTCGAGAAAAAAAAACCATGAGACTTCCCCCTCCAAGCGAGATGAGGCCCGATTCCCCTGCACTGCATGCAGAGCAATTCCGTGAGCCCCCTGAAACATGTCAGGAGCCTCGACTTGCTTGATGGATGTCGAGACAGTCAGTCGCAAAAAAAAAACTGTCACAAGTGAGAGGGACCCTGAGGTCACACCAGCATCGCGAAGGAGCTCCATGGGCCCCAAATCAACTCGAGATGAGGCCCGCTTCCCCTGCATTGACTCCAGAGCCATCCCCCGTTCCCCATCAAACACGACCTGAGGCTTGACTCCCTTTAGGCAACTCCAGAGGTTCCCCGAGAACAACGGGCCAAGTCTAGAGGAGTACCAAGTTCAGCAGAGCAACTCGAGGACTGCTCCGTGTACCCCAAATTGCCTCGAGATGAGAGCTGATTCCCTGGCTTAGACTCAAGACGTAGGCCACCTTTCCACAAGCCCCTCAAGAGGAGGCTTCTCTCAGCAATAGGTATGAGGGAGGGACCCTGAGATTGCTGCCTCAATGGGCATATACACCGAGAAGCCCTGACTCGAAAGGAGGCCGGGGTTTCCTTGCAGTGGCTTGAATACAGTCTAGTCTTTTTTTCATCTCACACAAGGTGAAGGGATGTCTGCACCACCTGTGGAGTCCCTAGAGAAAGCCCTAGGTCCCCGACTCCTTTCGACGGAATGCCTCACATGCCTCTGACACCTCGAGAGGCACGCAGAGCTCACTGCTTCAAAATTTGACGGAGCCTGACTCCTCTTGAACATTGACAGGAATCCCAGTATCCCTGTGGCTACTGGAAAGGGACCCTGGGTCTCCCGACTCACCTCGAGAAGCGTTCCTTTTTGCCCTGCCAAGCCAAGCCTCGAAGAGACTCCTGAGGTGTCCCTCGTAACTCGACAGGAGTCCTGACTTCGTTGAACAACACGAGGGTTGAAGGGCCATCCCCGCCGTAAGTCGAGAATGTACCCCCAGGTCCCCGCCGCAACAACTCGAGAAAAAACCATGAGACTTCCCCCTCCAAGCGAGATGAGGCCCGATTCCCCTGCACTGCATGCAGAGCAATTCCGTGAGCCCCCTGAAACATGTCAGGAGCCTCGACTTGCTTGATGGATGGATGTCGAGACAGTCCGCAAAAAAACACTGTCACAAGTAGAGAGGGACCCTGAGGTCACACCAGCATCGCGAAGGAGCTCCATGGGCCCCAAATCAACTCGAGATGAGGCCCGCTTCCCCTGCATTGACTCCAGAGCCATCCCCCGTTCCCCATCAAACACGACCTGAGGCTTGACTCCCTTTAGGCAACTCCAGAGGTTCCCCGAGAACAACGGGCCAAGTCTAGAGGAGTACCAAGTTCAGCAGAGCAACTCGAGGACTGCTCCGTGTACCCCAAATTGCCTCGAGATGAGAGCTGATTCCCTGGCTTAGACTCAAGACGTAGGCCACCTTTCCACAAGCCCCTCAAGAGGAGGCTTCTCTCAGCAATAGGTATGAGGGGGGACCCTGAGATTGCTGCCTCAATGGGCATATACACCGAAGCCCTGACTCGAAAGGAGGCCGGTTTTCCTTGCAGTGGCTTGAATACAGTCTAGTCTTTCATCTCACAAGCTGAAGGGATGTCTGCACCACCTGTGGAGTCCCTAGAGAAAGCCCTGTCCCCGACTCCTTTCGACGGAATGCCTCACATGCCTCTGACACCTCGAGAGGCACGCAGAGCTCACTGCTTCAAAATTTGACGGAGCCTGACTCCTCTTGAACATTGACAGGAATCCCAGTATCCCTGTGGCTACTGGAAAGGGACCCTGGGTCTCCCGACTCACCTCGAGAGAAGCGTTCCTTTTGCCCTGCCAAGCCTCGAAGAGACTCCTGAGGTGTCCCTCGTAACTCGACAGGAGTCCTGACTTCGTTGAACAAACACGAGGGTTGAAGGGCCATCCCCCGCCGTAAGTCGAGAATGTACCCCAGGTCCCCGCCGCAACTCGAGAAAAACCATGAGACTTCCCCCTCCAAGCGAGATGAGGCCCGATTCCCCTGCACTGCATGCAGAGCAATTCCGTGAGCCCCCTGAAACATGTCAGGAGCCTCGACTTGCTTGATGGATGTCGAGACAGTCCGCAAAAACACTGTCACAGAGAGAGGACCCTGAGGTCACACCAGCATCGCGAAGGAGCTCCATGGGGCCCAAATCAACTCGAGATGAGGCCCGCTTCCCCTGCATTGACTCCAGAGCCATCCCCCGTTCCCCATCAAACACGACCTGAGGCTTGACTCCCTTTAGGCAACTCCAGAGGTTCCCCGAGAAAACAACGGGCCAAGTCTAGAGGAGTAGTACCAAGTTCAGCAGAGCAACTCGAGAGGACTGCTCCGTGTACCCCAAATTGCCTCGAGATGAGAGCTGATTCCCTGGCTTAGACTCAAGACGTAGGCCACCTTTCCACAAGCCCCTCAAGAGGAGGCTTCTCTCAGCAATAGGTATGAGGGAGGGACCCTGAGATTGCTGCCTCAATGGGCATATACACCGAGAAGCCCTGACTCGAAAGGAGGCCGGCTTTCCTTGCAGTGGCTTGAATACAGTCTAGTCTTTCATCTCACAAGCTGAAGGGATGTCTGCACCACCTGTGGAGTCCCTAGAGAAAGCCCTAGGTCCCCGACTCCTTTCGACGGAATGCCTCACATGCCTCTGACACCTCGAGAGGCACGCAGAGCTCACTGCTTCAAAATTTGACGGAGCCTGACTCCTCTGAACATTGACACAGGAATCCCAGTATCCCTGTGGCTACTGGAAAGGGACCCTGGGTCTCCCGACTCACCTCGAGAAGCGTCCCCTTTTGCCCTGCCAAGCCTCGAAGAGACTCCTGAGGTGTCCCTCGTAACTCGACAGGAGTCCTGACTTCGTTGAACCAACACGAGGGTTGAAGGGCCATCCCCGCCGTAAGTCGAGAATGTACCCCAGGTCCCCGCCGCAACTCGAGAAAAAAACATGAGACTTCCCCCTCCAAGCGAGATGAGGCCCGATTCCCCTGCACTGCATGCAGAGCAATTCCGTGAGCCCCCTGAAACATGTCAGGAGCCTCGACTTGCTTGATGGATGTCGAGACAGTCCGCAAAAACACTGTCACAAGTAGAGAGGGACCCTGAGGTCACACCAGCATCGCGAAGGAGCTCCATGGGCCCCAAATCAACTCGAGATGAGGCCCGCTTCCCCTGCATTGACTCCAGAGCCATCCCCCGTTCCCCATCAAACACGACCTGAGGCTTGACTCCCTTTAGGCAACTCCAGAGGTTCCCGAGAACAACGGGCCAAGTCTAGAGGAGTACCAAGTTCAGCAGAGCAACTCGAGGACTGCTCCGTGTACCCCAAATTGCCTCGAGATGAGAGCTGATTCCCTGGCTTAGACTCAAGACGACGTAGGCCACCTTTCCACAAGCCCCTCAAGAGGAGGCTTCTCTCAGCAATAGGTATGAGGGAGGGACCCTGAGATTGCTGCCTCAATGGGCATATACACCGAGAAGCCCTGACTCGAAAGGAGGCCGGCTTTCCTTGCAGTGGCTTGAATACAGTCTAGTCTTTCATCTCACAAGCTGAAGGGATGTCTGCACCACCTGTGGAGTCCCTAGAGAAAGCCCTAGGTCCCCGACTCCTTTCGACGGAATGCCTCACATGCCTCTGACACCTCGAGAGGCACGCAGAGCTCACTGCTTCAAAATTTGACGGAGCCTGACTCCTCTTGAACATTGACAGGAATCCCAGTATCCCTGTGGCTACTGGAAAGGGACCCTGGGTCTCCCGACTCACCTCGAGAAGCGTTCCTTTTGCCCTGCCAAGCCTCGAGAGACTCCTGAGGTGTCCCTCGTAACTCGACAGGAGTCCTGACTTCGTTGAACCAACACACGAGGGTTGAAGGGCCATCCCCGCCGTAAGTCGAGAATGTACCCCAGGTCCCCGCCGCAACTCGAGAAAAAAACCATGAGACTTCCCCCTCCAAGCGAGATGAGGCCCGATTCCCCTGCACTGCATGCAGAGCAATTCCGTGAGCCCCCTGAAACATGTCAGGAGCCTCGACTTGCTTGATGGATGTCGAGACAGTCCGCAAAAACACTGTCACAAGTAGAGAGGGACCCTGAGGTCACACCAGCATCGCGAAGGAGCTCCATGGGCCCCAAATCAACTCGAGATGAGGCCCGCTTCCCCTGCATTGACTCCAGAGCCATCCCCCGTTCCCCATCAAACACGACCTGAGGCTTGACTCCCTTTAGGCAACTCCAGAGGTTCCCGAGAAAACAACGGCCAAGTCTAGAGGAGTACCAAGTTCAGCAGAGCAACTCGAGGACTGCTCCGTGTACCCCAAATTGCCTCGAGATGAGAGCTGATTCCCTGGCTTAGACTCAAGACGAGGCCACCTTTCCACAAGCCCCTCAAGAGGAGGCTTCTCTCAGCAATAGGTATGAGGGAGGGACCCTGAGATTGCTGCCTCAATGGGCATATACACCGAGAAGCCCTGACGAAAGGAGGCATTTTTATTTTTTTTTTTTTTTTTTTATTGTTTTTTTTTTTTTCTTTTTTTTTTTTTTTTTTGATTTTTTTTTTTTTTTATTTCTTTGTTTTTTTTTTTTTTTTTTTTTTTCAAATTTTGACGGAGCCATGACTCCCTTGAACATTGACAGGAATCCCAAGTATTCCCTGTGGCCTACTGGATAAGGGACATCTGGGTCTCCCGACTCACCTCGTGAGAAGCGTCCCTTTTGCCCTGCAAGCCTCGAATGAGACTCCTGAGGTGTCCCTCGTAACTCGACAGGAGTCCCTGACCGTCGTAGAACAAGTGAACTCGAGGGTTGAAGGGCCATCCCCCGTAAGTCGAGAAAATGTACCCCAGGTCCCCGCCGCAAACTCGAGAAAAACAATGAGACTTCCCCCTCCAAGCGAGATGAGGCCCGATTCCCCTGCACTGCATGCAGAGCCTATTCCGTGAGCCCCCTGAAACATGTCAGGAGCCTCGACTTGCTTGATGGATGTCGAGACAGTCCGCAAAAACACGGTCACAAGTAGAGAGGGACCCTGAGGTCACACCAGCATCGCGAAGGAGCTCCATGGGCCCCAAATCAACTCGAGATGAGGACGTTCGCTTCCCCTGCATTGACTCCAGAGCCATCCCCCTGTTCCCCATCAAACACGACTGAGGCTTGACTCCCTTTTAGGCAACTCCAGAGGTCTCCCCGAGACAACGGGCCAAGTCTAGAGAGTACCTCAGTTCAGCAGAGCAACTCGAGGACCTGCTCCGTGTACCCCAAATTGCCTCGTAGATGAGAGCTGATTCCCTGGCTTAGACTCAAGGACGTAGGCCACCTTTCCACAAGACCCTCAATGTGGAGGCTTCTCTCAGCTATAGGTATGAGGGAGGGACCCTGAGATTGCTGCCTCAATGGGCATATACACACGAGAAGCCCTGACTCGAAAGGAGGCCGGGTTTTCCTTGCAGTGGCTTGAATACAGTTTAGTCTTTCATCTCACAAGGTGAAGGGATGTCTGCACCACACTGTGGTTGTCCCTAGAGAAAGCCCTAGGTCCCCGACTCCTTTCGACGGAATGCCTCACCATGCCTCTGACACCCACGAGAGGCACGCAGAGAAATCACTGCTTCAAAATTTGACGGAGCCTGACTCCTCTTGAACATTGACAGGAATCCCAGTATCCCTGTGGCTTAATGGAAAGGGACCCTGGGTCTCCCGACTCACATCGAGAAGCGATCCCATTTTGCCACTGTCCAAGCCTCGAAGAGACTCCTGAGGTGTCCCCTCGTAACTCGAAAGGACTCCTGACTTCGTTGAACAAACACGAGGGTTGAAGGGCCATCCCCGCCGTAAGTCGAGAATGTACCCACAGGTCCCCGCCGCAACTCGAGAAAAACAATGAGACTTCCCCTCCAAGCGAGATGAGGCCCGATTCCCCTGCACTGCATGCAGAGCAATTCCGTGAGCCCCCTGAAACATGTCAGGAGCCTCGACTTGCTTGATGGATGTCGAGACAGTCCGCAAAAACACTGTCACAAGTAGAGAGGGACCCTGAGGTTACACCAGCATCGCGAAGGAGCTCCATGGGCCCCAAATCAACTCGAGATGAGGCCCGATTCACCTGCATTGACTCCAGAGCCATCCCCCGTTCCCCATCAACCACGACCTGAGGCTTGACTCCCTTTAGCAACTCCAGAGGTTCCCCGGAGAACAACGGGCCAACAGTCTAGAGGAGTACCAAAGTTCAGCAGAGCAACTCGGAGGACTGCTCCGTGTACCCCAAATTGCCTCGATGATGAGAGCCTGATTCCCTGGCTTAGACTCAAGACGTAGGCCACCTTTCCACAAGACCCTCAAGAGGAGAGGCTTCTCTCAGCAACAGTTGGTTATAAGTATGAGGGAGGGACCCTGAGATTGCTGCCTCAATGGGCCCCCAGAAGTACACCGAGAAGCCCTGACTCGAAAGGAGGCCGGCTTTCCTTGCAGTGGCTTGAATACAGGTCTAGTCTTTCATCTCACAAGCTGAAGGGATGTCTGCACCACCTGTGGAGTCCCTAGAGAAAGCCCTAGGTCCCCCGACTCCTTTCGAACGGAATGCCTTCACATGCCTCTGACACATCGAGAGGCACGCAGAGCTCACTGCTTCAAAATTTGACGGAGCCTGACTCCTCTTGAACATTGACAGGAATCCCAGTATCCCTGTGGCTACTGGAAAGGACCCTGGGTCTCCCGACTCACCTCGAGAAGCGTCCTTTTGCCCTGCCAAGCCTCGAAGAGACTCCTGAGGTGTCCCTCGTAACTCGACAGGAGTCCTGACTTCGTTGAACCAACACGAGGGTTGAAGGGCCATCCCCGCCGTAAGTCGAGAATGTACCCGAGGTCCCCGCCGCAACTCGAGAAAAACCATGAGACTTCCCCCTCCAAGCGAGATGAAGGCCCCGATTCCCCGTGCACTGCATGCAGAGCAATTCGTGAGCCCCCTGAAACATGTCAGGAGCCTCGACTTGCTTGATGGATGTCGAGACAGTCCGCAAAAACACTGTCACAAGTAGAGAGGGACCCTGAGGTCACACAGCATCCGCGAAGGTGAGCTCCATGGGCCCCAAATCAACTCGAGATGAGGCCCGCTTCCCCTGCATTGACTCCAGAGCCATCCCCCGTTCCCCATCAAACACGACCTGAGGCTTGACTCCCTTTAGGCAACTCACAGAGGTTCCCCGAGAACAAAGGGCCATGTCTAGAGGAGTACCAAGTTCAGCAGAGCAACTCGAGGGCTGCTCCGTGTACCCCAAATTGCCTCGAGATGAGAGCTGATTCCCTGGCTTAGACTCAAGACGTAGGCCACCTTTCCACAAGCCCCTCAAGAGGAGGCTTCTCTCAGCAATAGGTACGAGGGAGGGACCCTGAGATTGCTGCCTCAATGGGCATATACACCGAGAAGCCCTGACTCGAAAGGAGGCCGGCTTTCCTTGCAGTGGCTTGAATACAGTCTAGTCTTTCATCTCACAAGCTGAAGGGATGTCTGCACCACCTGTGGAGTCCCTAGAGAAAGCCCTAGGTCCCCGACTCCTTTCGACGGAATGCCTCACATGCCTCTGACACCTCGAGAGGCACGCAGAGCTAACTGCTTCAAAATTTGACGGAGCCTGACTCCTCTTGAACATTGACAGGAATCCCAGTATCCCTGTGGCTACTGGAAAGGGACCCTGGGGCTCCCGACTCACCTCGAGAAGCGTTCCTTTTGCCCTGCCAAGCCTCGAAGAGACTCCTGAGGTGTCCCTCGTAACTCGACAGGAGTCCTGACTTCGTTGAACAAACACGAGGGTTGAAGGGCCATCCCCGCCGTAAGTCGAGAATGTACCCCAGGTCCCCGCCGCAACTCGAGGAAAAACCATGAGACTCCCCCTCCAAGCCGAGATGAGGCCCGATTCCCTGCACTGCATGCAGAGCAATTCCGTGAGCCCCCTGAAACATGTCAGGAGCCTCGACTTGCTTGATGGATGTCGAGACAGTCCGCAAAAACACTGTCACAAGTAGAGAGGGACCCTGAGGTCACACCAGCATCGCGAAGGAGCTCCATGGGCCCCAAATCAACTCGAGATGAGGCCCGCTTCCCCTGCATTTGACTCCAGAGCCATCCCCCGTTCCCCATCAAACATCGACCTGAGGCTTGACTCCCTTTAGGCAACTCCAGAGGTTCCCGACGAGAACAACGGGCCAAGTCCCTAGAGAGTACCAAGTTCAGCAGAGCAACTCGAGGACTGCTCCGTGTACCCCAAATTGCCTCGAGATGAGAGCTGATTCCTTGGCTTAGACTCAAGACGTAGGCCACCTTTCCACAAGCCCCTCAAGAGGAGGCTTCTCTCAGCAATAGGTATGAGGGAGGGACCCTGAGATTGCTGCCTCAATGGGCATATACACCGAGAAGCCCTGACTCGAAAGGAGGCCGGCTTTCCTTGCAGTGGCTTGAATACAGTCTAGTCTTTCATCTCACAAGCTGAAGGGATGTCTGCACCACCTGTGGAGTCCCTAGAGAAAGCCCTAGGTCCCCGACTCCTTTCGACGGAATGCCTCACATGCCTCTGACACCTCGAGAGGCACGCAGAGCTCACTGCTTCAAAATTTGACGGAGCCTGACTCCTCTTGAACATTGACAGGAATCCCAGTATCCCTGTGGCTACTGGAAAGGGGGACCCTGGGTCTCCCGACTCACCTCGAGAAGCGTTCCTTTTGCCCTGCCAAGCCTCGAAGAGACTCCTGAGGTGTCCCTCGTAACTCGACAGGAGTCCTACTTCTAGTTTGAACCAACACGAGGGTTGAAGGGCCATCCCCCGCCGTAAGTCGAGAATGTACCCCAGGTCCCCGCCGCAACTCGAGAAAAACCATGAGACTTCCCCCTCCAAGCGAGATGAGGCCCGATTCCCCTGCACTGCATGCAGAGCAATTCCGTGAGCCCCCTGAAACATGTCAGGAGCCTCGACTTGCTTGATGGATGTCGAGACAGTCCGCAAAAACACTGTCACAAGTAGAGAGGGACCCTGAGGTCACACCAGCATCGCGAAGGAGCTCCATGGGCCCCAAATCAACTCGAGATGAGGCCCGCTTCCCTTGTGCTCATTGACTCCAGAGCCATCCCCCGTTCCCCCCATCAAACACGACCTGAGGCTTGACTCCCTTTAGGCAAGTCCAGAGGTTCCCCGAGAACAACGGGCCAAGTCTAGAGGAGTACCAAGTTCAGCAGAGCAACTCGAGGACTGCTCCGTGTACCCCAAATTGCCTCGAGATGAGAGCTGATTCCCTGGCTTAGACTCAAGACGTAGGCCACCTTTCCACAAAAGCCCCTCAAGAGGAGGCTTCTCTCAGCAATAGGTATGAGGGAGGGACCCTGAGATTGCTGCCTCAATGGGCATATACACCGAGAAGCCCGACTCGAAAAGGAGGCCGGCTTTCCTTGCAGTGGGCTTGAATACAGTCTAGTCTTTCATCTCACAAGCTGAAGGGATGTCCTGCACCACCTGTGGAGTCCCTAGAGAAAGCCCTAGGTCCCCGACTCCTTTCGACGGAATGCCTCACATGCCTCTGACACCTCGAGAGGCACGCAGAGCTCACACTGCTTCAAAATTTGACGGAGCCTGACTCCTCTTGAACATTGACAGGAATCCAGTATCCCTGTGGCTACTGGAAAGGGACCCTGGGTCTCCCGACTCACCTCGAGAAGCGTTCCTTTTTTGCCCTGCCAAGCCTCGAAGAGACTCCTGAGGTGTCCCTCGTAAATATCTCGACAGGAGTCCTGACTTCGTTGAACCAACACGAGGGTTGAAGGCCATCCCCGCCGTAAGTCGAGAATGTACCCCAGGTCCCCGCCGCAACTCGAGAAAAACCATGAGACTTCCCCCTCCAAGCGAGATGAGGCCCGATTCCCCTGCACTGCATGCAGAGCAATTCCGTGAGCCCCCTGAAACATGTCAGGAGCCTCGACTTGCTTGATGGATGTCGAGACAGTCCGCAAAAAACACTGTCACAAGTAGACAGGGACCCTGAGGTCACACCAGCATCGCGAAGGAGCTCCATGGGCCCCAAATCAACTCGAGATGAGGCCCGCTTCCCCTGCATTGACTCCAGAGCCATCCCCCGTTCCCCATCAAACACGACCTGAGGCTTGACTCCCTTTAGGCAACTCCAGAGGTTCCCCGAGAAAAACAACGGGCCAAGTCTAGAGGAGTACCAAAAGTTCAGCAGAGCAAACTCGAGGACTGCTCCGTGTACCCCAAATTGCCTCGAGATGAGAGCTGATTTCCCTGGCTTAGACTCAAGACGTAGGCCAACCTTTCCACAAGCCCCTCAAGAGGAGGCTTCTCTCAGCAATAGGTATGAGGGAGGGACCCTGAGATTGCTGCCTCAATGGGCATATACACCGAGAAGCCCCTGAACTCGAAAGGAGGCCGGCTTTCCTTGCAGTGGCTTGAATACAGTCTAGTCTTTCATCTCACAAGCTGAAGGGATGTCTGCACCACCTACGTGGAGTCCCTAGAGAAAACGCCCTAGGTCCCCCGAAACTCCTTTCGACGGAATGCCTCACATGCCTCTGACACCTCGAGAGGCACGCAGAGCTCACTGCTTCAAAATTTGACGGAGCCTGAACTCCTCTTGAACATTGACAGGAATCCCAGTATCCCTGTGGCTACTGGAAAGGGACCCTGGGTCTCCCGACTCACCTCGAGAAGCGTCTCCTTTTGCCCTGCCAAGCCTCGAAGAGACTCCTGAGGTGTCCCTCGTAACTCGACAGGAGTCCTGACTTCGTTGAACCAACACGAGGGTTGAAGGGCCATCCCCACGCCGTAAGTCAGAGAATGTACCCCAGGTCCCCGCCGCAACTCGAGAAAAACCCATGAGACTTCCCCCTCCAAGCGAGATGAGGCCCGATTCCCCTGCACTGCATGCTAGAGCAATTCCGTGAGACCCCCTGAAACATGTCAGGAGAGCCTCGACTTGCTTGATGGATGTCGAGACAGTCCGCAAAAAACACTGTCACAAGTAGAGAGGGACCCTGAAAGGTCACACCAAGCATCGCGAAGGAGCTCCATGGGCCCCAAAATCAACTCGAGATGAGGCCACGCTTCCCCTGCATTGGACTCCAGAGCCATCCCCCGTTCCCCATCAACACGACCTGAGGCTTGACTTTCCCTTTAGGGACAACTCCAGAGGTTCCCCGAGAACAACGGGCCAAGTCTAGAGGAGTACCAAGTTCAAGCAGAGCAACTCGAGGACATGCTCCGTGTACCCCAAATTGCTCCAGGACGATTGAGAACAGCGCTACCTTCCCTGGCTTAGACTCAAGACGTCGAGTGCCACCTTTCCACAAGCACCCTCAACTAGGAGGCTTCTCTCAGCAATAGGTATGAGGCGAGGGACCCTGAGATTGCTGCCTCAATGGGCATATACACACCGAGAAGGACCCTGACTCGAAAGGAGGCCGGCTTTCCTTGCAGTGGCTTGAATACAGTCTAGTCTTTCATCTCACAAGCTGATAGGGATGTCTGCACCAACCTGTGGAGACTCCCTAGAGAAAGCCCTAGGTCCCGACCTCCTTTCGACGGAATGCCTCACATGCCTCTGACACCTCGAGAGGCACGCAGAGCTCACTGCTTCAAAATTTGACGGAGCCTGACTCCTCTTGAACATTGACAGGTAATCCCAGTATCCCTGTGGCTACTGGAAAGGGACCCTGGGTCTCCCGACTCACCTCGAGAAGCGTTCCTTTTTGCCCTGCCAAGCCTCGAAGAGACTTCCTGAGGTTGTCCCTCGTAACTCGACAGGAGTCCTGACTTCGTTGAACCAACACCTGAGGGGTTGATTGAGGGCCATCCCCGCCGTAAGTCCTGACAGAATGTCCCCCAGGTCCCCGCCGCAAAACTCGAGAAAAACCATGAGACTTCCCCCCTCCAAGCGAGATGAGGCCTCGATTCCCCTGCACTGCATGCAGAGCAATTCCGTGAGCCCCCTGAAACATGTCAGGAAGCCTCGACTTGCTTGAATGGATGTCGAGACAGTCCGCAAAAACACTGTCACAAGTAGAGAGGGACCCTGAGGTCACACCAGCATCGCGAAGGAGCTCCATGGGCCCCAACTATCAACTCGAGATGAGGCCCGCTTCCCCTGCATTGACTCCAGAGCCATCCCCCCGTTCCCCATCAAACACGACCTGAGGCTTGACTCCCCTTTAGGCAACTCCAGAGGTTCCCCGAGAACAACGGGCCAAGTCTAGAGGAGTAACCCCAAGTTTCAGCAGAGCAACTCGAGGACTGCTCCCGTGTACCCCAAATTGCCTCGAGATGAGAGCTGATTCCCTGGCTTAGACTCAAGACGTAGGCCACCTTTCCACAAGCCCCTCAAGAGGAGGCTTCTCTCAGCAATAGGTATGAGGGAGGGACCCTGAGATTGCTGCCTCAATGGGCATATACACCGAGAAGAGAAGGCCCTGACTCGAAAGGAGGCCGGCTTTCCTTGCAGTGGCTTGAATACAGTCTAGTCTTTCATCTCACAAGCTGAAGGGATGTCTGCACCACCTGTGGAGTCCCTAGAGAAAGCCCTAGGTCCCCGACTCCTTTCGACGGAATGCCTCACATGCCTCTGACACCTCGAGAGGCACGCAGAGCTCACTGCTTTCAAAATTTGACGGAGCCTGACTCCTCTTGAACATTGACAGGAATCCCAGTATCCCTGTGGCTACTGGAAAGGGACCCTGGGTCTCCGACTCACCTCGAGAAGCGTTCCTTTTGCCCTGCCAAGAGCCTCGAAGAGACTCCTGAGGTGTCCCTCGTAACTCGACAGGAGTCCTGACTACGTTGAACCAACACGAGGGTTGAAGGGCCATCCCCGCCGTAAGTCGAGAATGTACCCCAGGTCCCCGCCGCAACTCGAGAAAAACCATGAGACTTCCCCCTCCAAGCGAGATGAGGCCCGATTCCCCTGCACTGCATGCAGAGCAATTCCGTGAGCCCCCCCGGTGAAACATGTCAGGAGCCTCGACTTGCTTGATGGATGTCGAGACAGTCCCGCAAAAACACTGTCACAAGTAGAGAGGGACCCTGAGGTCACACCAGCATCGCGAAGGAGCTCCATGGGCCCCAAATCAACTCGAGATGAGGCGAGCCGCGCTTCCCCTGCATTGACTCCAGAGCCATCCCCCGTTCCCCATCAAACACGGACCTGAGGCTTGACTCCCTTTAGGCAACTCCAGAGGTTCCCCGAGAACAACGGCCAAGTCTAGAGGAGTACCAAGTTCAGCAGAGCAACTCGAGGACTGCTCCGTGTACCCCAAATTGCCTCGAGATGAGAGCTGATTCCCTGGCTTAGACTCAAGACGTAGGGCCACCTTTCCACAAGCCCCTCAAGAGGAGGCTTCTCTCAGCAATAGGTATGAGGGAGGGACCCTGAGATTGCTGCCTCAATGGGCATATACACCGAGAAGCCTGACTCGAAAGGAGGCCGGGCTTTCCTTGCAGTGGCTTGAATACAGTCTAGTCTTTCATCTCACAATCTGAAGGGATGTCTGCACCACCTGTGGAGTCCCTAGAGAAAAGCCCCATAGGTCCCCGACTCCTTTCGACGGAATGCCTCACATGCCTCTGACACCTCGAGAGGCACGCAGAGCTCACTGCTTCAAAATTTGACGGAGCCTGACTCCTCTTGAACATTGACAGGAATCCCAGTATCCCTGTGGCTACTGGAAAGGGACCCTGGGTCTCCCGACTCACCTCGAGCAGCGTTCCTTTTGCCCTGCCAAGCCTCGAAGAGACTCCTGAGGTGTCCCTCGTAACTCGACAGGAGTCCTGACTTCGTTGAACCAACACGAGGGTTGAAGGGCCATCCCCGCCGTAAGTCGAGAATGTGTACCCCCCCCAGGTCCCCGCCGCAACTCGAGAAAAACCATGAGACTTTCCCCCCCTCCAAGCGAGATGAGGCCCGATTCCCCTGCACTGCATGCAGAGCAATTCCGTGATGAGCCCCTGAAACATGTCAGGGAGCCTCGACTTTGCTGAGATGGATGTCGAGACAGTCCGCAAAAACAAACTGTCACAAGTAGAGAGAGGGACCCTGAGGTCACACCAGCATCGCGAAGGAGCTCCATGGGCCCCAAATCAACTCGAGATGAGGCCCCCACGCCTTCCCCTGCATTGACTCCAGAGCCATCCCCCGTTCCCCATCAAACACGACCTGAGGCTTGACTCCATTTAGGCAACTCACAGAGGTTCCCCGAGAACAACGGGCCAAGTCTAGAGGAAGTAACCAAGTTTCAGCAGAGCATACTCGAGGACTGCTCCGTGTACCCCAAATTGCCTCGAGATGAGAGCTGATTCCCTGGCTTAGACTCAAGACGTAGGCCACCTTTCCACAAGCCCCTCAAGAGGAGGCTTCTCTCAGCAATAGGTATGAGGGAGGGACCCATGAGATTGCTGCCTCAATGGGCATATTACACCGAGAAGCCCCTGACTCGAAAGGAGGCCGGGCTTTCCTTGCAGTGGCTTGACAGTACAGTCTAGTCTTTCATCTCACAAGCTGAAGGGATGTCTGCACCACCTGTGGAAGTCCCTAGAGAAAGCCCTAGGTCCCCGAGACTCCATTTTTCGACGGAATGCCATCTCACATTTGCCCTCTGACACCGTAATCGAGAAGGCACGCAGAGCTCATTGCTTACAAAAACATTTGACGGAAGCCTGACTCCTCTTGAACATTGACAGGAATCCCAGTATCCCTGTGGCTACTGGAAAGGGACCCTGGGTTTCTCCCGGACTCACCTCGAGAAGCGTCCCTTTTTGCCCTGCCCAAGCCTCGAAGAGACTCCTGAGGTGTCCCATCGTAACTCGACAGGAGTCCTGACTTCGTTGAACAAATCCAACACGAGGGTTGAAGGGCCATATCCCCGCCGTAAGTCGAGAATGTACCCAGGTCCCCGCTGCCGCAACTCGAGAAAAACCAATGAGACTTGTCCCCCTCCAAGCGAGATGAGGCCCCGATTCCCCTGCACTGCATGCAGAGCAATTCCGTGAGCCCCCCAGAAACAATGTCAGGAGCCTCGACTTGCTTGATGGATGTCGAGACAGTCCCGCCAAAAACACTGTCACAAGTAGAGAGGGACCCTGAGGTCACACCAGCATCGCGAAGGAGCTCCATGGGCCCCAAATCAACTCGAGATGAGCCCGCTTCCCCTGCATTGACTCCAGAGCCATCCCCCGTTCCCCCCCATCAAACACGACCTGAGGCTTGACTCCCTTTAGGCAACTCCAGAGGTTCCCCCGAGAAAGAACAACGGGCCAAGTCTAGAGGAGTACCAAGTTCAGCAGAGCAACTCGAGGACTGCTCCGTGTACCCCAAATTGCCTCGAGATGAGAGCTGATTCCTGGCTTAGACTCAAGACGTAGGCCACCTTTCCACAAGCCCCTCAAGAGGAGGCTTCTCTCAGCAATAGGTATGAGGGAGGACCCTGAGATTGCTGCCTCAATGGGCATATACACCGAGAAGCCCTGACTCGAAAGGAGGCCGGCTTTTCCTTGCAGTGGCTTGAATACAGTCTAGTCTTTCATCTCACAAGGTGAAGGGATGTCTGCACCACCTGTGGAGTCCCTAGAGAAAGCCCTAGGTCCCCGACTCCTTTCGACGGAATGCCTCACATGCCTCTGACACCTCGAGAGGCACGCAGAGCTCACTGCTTCAAAATTTGACTGAAGCCTGACTCCTCTTGAACATTTTGACAGGAATCCCCCAGTATCCCTGTGGCTACTGGAAAGTCGGACCCTGGGTCTCCCCGACTCACTCAATCGAGAAGCGTCCCTTTTTGCCCCTCACCTGCCAAGCCTCGAAGAGACTCCTGAGGTGTCCCTCGTAACTCGAACAGGGAGGTCCTGACTTCGTTGAACAAACACGAGGGTTGAAGGGCCATCATCCCCGCCGTAAGTCGAGAATGTACCCCAGGTCCCCGCCGCAACTCGAGAAAAACCATGAGACTTCCCCTCCAAGCGAGATGAGGCCCGATTCCCCTGCACTGCATGCAGAGCAATTCCGTGAGCCCCCCTGAAACATGTCAGGAGCCTCGACTTGCTTGATGGATGTCGAGACAGTCCGCAAAAAACAACACTGTCACATTAGTAGAGAGGGGGACCCTGAGGTCACACCAGCATCGCGAAGGAGCTCCATGGGCCCCAAATCAACTCGAGATGAGGCCCGCATTCCCCCTGCATTGACTCCAGAGCCATCCCCCGTTCCCATCAAACACGACCTGAGGCTTGACTCCCTTTAGGCAACTCCCAGAGGTTCCCCGAGAGAAAAACGGGCCAAGTCTAGAGAGAGTACCAAGTTCAGTCAGAGAGCATAAGCAACTCGAGGACTGCTCCGTGTTCCGACCCCCAAATTGCTCGAGATGAGAGCTGATTCCCTGGCTTAGACTCAAAGACGTAGGCCACCTTTCCACAAGCCCCTCAAGAGGAGGCTTCTCTCAGCAATAGGTATGAGGGAGGGACCCTGAGATTGCTGCCTCAATGGGCATATACACCGAGAAGCCCTGACTCGAAAGGAGGCCGGGTTTCCTTGCAGTGGCTTGAATACAGTCTAGTCTTTCATCTCACAAGGTGAAGGGATGTCTGCACCACCTGTGGAGTCCCTAGAGAAAGCCCTAGGTCGCCGACTCCTTTCGACGGAATGCCTCACATGCCTCTGACACCTCGAGAGGCACGCAGAGCTCACTGCTTCAAAATTTGACGGAGCCTGACTCTGACTCTTGAACATTGACAGGAATCCCAGTATCCTGTGGCTACTGGAAAGGGACCCTGGGTCTCCCGACTCACCTCGAGAAAGCGTCCTTTTGCCCTGCCAAGCCTCGAAGAGACTCTCTGAGGTGTCCCTCGTAACTCGACAGGAGTCCTGACTTCGTTGAACAAACACGAGGGTTGAAGGGCCATCCCCGCCGTAAGTCGAGAATGTACCCCAGGTCCCCGCCGCAACTCGAGAAAAACCATGAGACTTCCCCCTCCCAAGCGAGATGAGGCCCGATTCCCCTGCACTGCATGCAGAGCAATTCCGTGAGCCCCCTGAAAATGTCAGGAGCCTCGACTTGCTTGATGGATGTCGAGACAGTCCGCAAAAAACACTGTCACAAGTAGAGAGGGACCCTGAGGTCACACCAGCATCGCGAAGGAGCTCCATGGGCCCCAAAATCAACTCGAGATGAGGCCCACGCTTCCCCTGCATTGACTCCAGAGCCATCCCCCGTTCCCCATCAAACACGACTGAGGCTTTGACTCCCTTTAGGCAACTCCAGAGGTTCCCCGAGAACAACGGGCCAAGTCTAGAGGAGTACCAAGTTCAGCAGAGCAACTCGAGGACTGCTCCGTGTACCCCAAATTGCCTCGAGATGAGAGCTGATTCCCTGGCTTAGACTCAAGACGTAGGCCACCTTTCCACAAGCCCCTCAAGAGGAGGCTTCTCTCAGCAATAGGTATGAGGGAGGGACCCTGAGATTGCTGCCTCAATGGGCATATACACCGAGAAGAAGTCCCTGACTCGAAAGGAGGCCGGCTTTCCTTGCAGTGGCTTGAATACAGTCTAGTCTTTCATCTCACAAGCTGAAGGGATGTCTGCACCACCTGTGGAGTCCCTAGAGAAAGCCCTAGGTCCCCGACTCCTTTCGACGGAATGCCTCACATGCCTCTGACACCTCAAGAGGCACGCAGAGCTCACTGCTTCAAAATTTGACGGAGCCTGACTCCTCTTGAACATTGACAGGAATCCCAGTATCCTGTGGCTATGGAAAGGGACCCTGGGTCTCCCGACTCACCTCGAGAAGCGTTCCTTTTGCCCCTGCCAAAGCCTCGAAGAGAGACTCCTGAGGTGTCCCTCGTAACTCGACAGGAGTCCTGACTTCGTTGAACTTTTGAACACGACGAGGTTTGAAGGGCCATCCCACGCCGTAAGTCGAGAATGTACCCCAGGTCCCCGCTCTCTGCCGCAACTCGAGAAAAAAAAAAGAAAAACATGAGACTTCCCCCTCCAAGCGAGATGAGGCCCGATTCCCCTGCACTGCATGCAGAGCAATTCCGTGAGCCCCCTGAAAACATGTCAGGAGCCTCGACTTGCTTGATGGATGTCGAGACAGTCCGCAAAAACACTGTCACAAGTAGAGAGGGACCCTGAGGTCACACCAGCATCGCGAAGGAGCTCCATGGGCCCCAAATCAACTCGAGATGAGGCCCGCGCCGTTCCCCTTGCATTGACTCCACAGAGCCATCCCCCCTGTTCCCCATCAAACACGACCTGAGGCTTGACTCCCTTTAGGCAACTCCAGAGGTTCCCCAGGACGGTACGTTGGGAACAACGGGCCAAGTCTAGAGGAGTACCAAGTTCAGCAGAGCAACTCGAGGACTGCTCCGTGTACCCCAAATTGCCTCGAGATGAGAGCTGATTCCCTGGCTTAGACTCAAGACGGAGGCCACCTTTCCACAAGCCCCTCAAGAGGAGGCTTCTCTCAGCAATAGGTATGAGGGAGAGGGACCCTGAGATTGCTGCCACTCAATGGGCATATTACACCGAGAAGCCCCTGACTCGAAAGGAGGCCGGCTTTTCTTGCAGTGGCTTGAATACAGTCTAGTCTTTCATCTCACAAGCTGAAGGGATGTCTGCACCCACCTGTGGAGTCCCTAGAGAAAGCCCTAGGTCCCCGACTCCTTTCGACGCGAAGAATGCCTCACATGCCTCTGACACCCTCGAGAGGCACGCAGAGCTCACTGCTTCAAAATTTGATGACGGAGCCTGACTCCTCTTGAACATTGACAGGAATCCCAGTATCCCTGTGGCTACTGGAAAGGGACCCTGGGTCTCCCGACTCACCTCGTAGAGAAGAAGCGTTCCTTTTGCCCTGCCAAAGCCTCGAAGAGACTCCTGAGGTGTCCCTCGTAACTCGACAGGAGTCCTGACTTCGTTGAACAAACACGAGGGTTGAAGGGCCATCCCCGCCGTTTAAGTCGAGAATGTACCCCAGGTCCCCGCCGCAACTCGAGAAAAACCATGAGACTTCCCCCTCCAAGCTGAGATGAGGCCCGATTCCCCTGCACTGCATGCAGAGCAATTCCGTGAGCCCCCTGAAACATGTCAGGAGCCTCGACTTGCTTGATGGATGTCGAGACAGTCCGCAAAAAACACTGTCACAAGTAGAGAGGGACCCTGAGGTCACACACCAGCATCGCGAAGGAGCTCCATGGGCCCCAAATCAACTCGAGATGAGGCCCGCTTCCCCTGCATTGACTCCAGAGCCATCCATCCCGTTCCCCATCAAACACGACCTGAGGCTTTTGACTCCCTTTAGGCAACTCCAGAGGTTCCCCGAGAAACAACGGGCCAAGTCTAGAGGAGTACCAAGTTCAGCAGAGCAAACTCGAGAGGACTTGCTCCGTGTACCCCAAATTGCCTCGAGATGAGAGCTGATTCCCTGGCTTAGACTCAAGACGTAGGCCACCTTTCCACAAGCCCCTCAAGAGGAGGCTTCTCTCAGCAATAGGTATGAGAGGAGGGGACCCTGAGATTGCTGCCCCCCTCAATGGGCATATACACCGAGAAGCCCTGACTCGAAAGGAGGCCGGCTTTCCTTGCAGTGGCTTGAATACAGTCTAGTCTTTCATCTCACAAGCTGAAGGGATGTCTGCACCACCACCTGTGGAGTCCCTAGAGAAAGCCCTAGGTCCCCCGACTCCTTTCGACGGAATGCCTCACATGCCTCTGACACCTCGAGAGGCACGCAGAGCTCACTGCTTCAAAATTTGACGGAGCCTGACTCCTGACTCTTTGAACATTGACAGGAATCCCAGTATCCCTGTGGCTACTGGAAAGGGACCCTGGGTCTTCCCGACTCACCTCGAGAAGCGTTCCTTTTGCCCTGCCAAGCCTCGAAGAGACTCCTGAGGTGTCCCTCGTAACTCGACAGGAGTCCTGACTTCGTTGAACAAACACGAGGGTTGAAGGGCCATCCCCCACCCGTAAGTGTCGAGAATGTACCCCAGGTCCCCGCCGCAACTCGAGAAAAACCATGAGACTTCCCCCTCCAAGCGAGATGAGGCCCGATTCCCCTGCACTGCATGCAGAGCAATTCCGTGAGCCCCCTGAAACATGTCAGGAGCCTCGACTTGCTTGATGGATGTCGAGACAGTCCGCAAAAACCTGTCACAAGTAGAGAGGGACCCTGAGAGTCACACCAGCATCGCGAAGGAGCTCCATGGGCCCCAAATCAACTCGAGATGAGGCCCGCTTCCCCTGCATTGACTCCAGCCAGCCAAGTCCCCCGTTCCCATCAAACACGACTGAGGCTTGACTCCCTTTAGGCAACTCCAGAGGTTCCCCGAGAACAACGGGCCAAGTCTAGAGGAGTACCAAGTTCAGCAGTGCAACTCGAGGACTGCTCCGTGTACCCCAAATTGCCTCGAGATGAGAGCTGATTCCCTGGCTTAGACTCAAGACGTAGGCCACCTTTCCACAAGCCCCTCAAGAGGAGGCTTCTCTCAGCAATAGGTATGAGGGAGGGACCCTGAGATTGCTGCCTCAATGGGCATATATACACCGAGAAGCCCTGACTCGAAAGGAGGCCCGGCTTTCCTTGCAGTGGCTTGAATACAGTCTAGTCTTTCATCTCACAAGCTGAAGGGATGTCTGCACCACCTGTGGAGTCCCTAGAGAAAGCCCTAGGTCCCCCGACTCCTTTCGACGGAATGCCTCACATGCCTCTGACACCTCGAGAGGCAACGCAGAGCTCACTGCTTCAAAATTTTGACGGAGCCTGACTCCTCTTGAACACATTGACAAGGAATCCCAGTATCCCTGTGGCTACTGGAAAAAAGGGACCCTGGGTCTCCCGACTCACCTCGAGAAAGCGTTCCTTTTGCCCTGCCAAGCCTCGAAGAGACTCCTGAGGTGTCCCTCGTAACTCGACAGGAGTCCCTGACTTCGTTGAACCAACACGAGGGTTTGAAGGGCCATCCCCCCCGCCGTAAGTCGAGAATGTACCAGGTAACAGTCCCCGCCCCGCAACTCGAGAAAAAACCATGAGAGACTTCCCCCTCCAAGCGAGATGAGGCCCGATTCCCTAGCTGCACTGCATGCAGAGCATTCCGTGAGCCCCCCCTGAAAACATGTCAGGAGCCTCGACTTGCTTGATGGATGTCGAGACAGTCCGCAAAAACACTGTCACAAGTAGAGAGAGGGACCCTGAGGTCACACCAGCATCGCGAAGGAGCTCCATGGGCCCCAAATCAACTCGAGATGAGGCCCGCTTCCCCTGCATTGACTCCAGAGCCACATCCCCGTTCCCCATCAAACACGACCTGAGGACTTGACTCCCTTTTAGGCAACTCCAGAGGTTCCCTGACGAGAAGGACAACGGGCCAACGAGGAGTCTAGAGGAAGTACCAAAGTTCAGCCAAGTCTAGCAACAAGAGCAACCTCGAGGACTGCTCCGTGTACCCCAAATTGCCTCGAGATGAGAGCTGACTCCTGGCTTAGACTCAAGACGTAGGCCACCTTTCCACAAGCCCCTCAAGAGGAGGCTTCTCTCAGCAATAGGTATGAGGGAGGGACCCTGAGATTGCTGCCTCAATGGGCATATACACCGAGAAGCCCTGACTTGACTGCGAAAGGAGGCCGGCTTTTCCTTGCAGTGGCTTGAATACAGTCTAGTCTTTCATCTCACGCAAGCTGAAGGGATGTCTGCACCACACCTGTGGAGTCCCTAGAGAGAAAGCCCTAGGTCCCCTTTGACTCCTTCTTACGACGGAATGCCTCACATGCCTCTGACCCCACCTCGAGAGGACACGCAGAGCTCACTGCTTCAAAATTTTGACGGAGCCTGACTCCTCTTGAACATTGACAGGAATCCCAGTATCCCTGTGGCTACTGGAAAGGGACCGCTGGGGTCTCCCGACTCACCTCGAGAAGCGGTTCCTTTTGCCCTGCCAAGCCTCGAAGAGACTCCTGAGGTGTCCCTCGTAACTCGACAGGAGTCCTGACCTTCGTTGAAAAGACCAACACGAGGGTTTGAAGGGCCATCCTACCCCCCGCCGTACAGTCGAGAATGATACCCCAGGTCCCCGCCGCAACTCGAGAAAAACCATGAGACTTAGTCCCCCTCCAAGCGAGATGAGGCCCCCCGATTCCCCTGCACTGCATGCAGAGCAATTCCGTGAGCCCCCCTGAAACATGTCAGGAAGCCACGACTTGCTTGATGGATGTCGAGACAGTCCGCAACAAAACCACTGTCACAAGTAGAGAGGGACCCTGAGGTCACACCAGCATTGCGAAGGAGCTCCCCATATTGGGGACCCCAAATCAATCGAGATGAGAGGCCCAGCCTGATCCCCTGCATTAGACTCCAGAGCCATCCCCCGTTCCCCATCAAACACGACCTGAAGCTTGACTCCCTTTAGGCAACTCCAGAGGTTCCCCCGAGAACAACGGGCCAAGTCTAGAGGAGGTACCAAGTTCAGCAGAGCAACTCGAGGACTGCTCCGTGTACCCCAAATGCTGCCTCGAGATGAGAGCTGGATTCCCTGGCTTAGACTCAAGACGTAAGGCCACCCTTTCCACAACCCCCTCAAGAGGAGGCTTCTCTCAGCAATAGGTATGAGGGGGGGACCCTGAGATTGCCTGCCCTTCAATGGGCATATACACCCGAGAAGCCCTGACTCGAAAGGAGGCCGGCTTTCCTTGCAGTGGCTTGAATAACAGTCTAGTCTTTCATCTCACAAGCTGAAGGGATGGTCTGCAACCACCTGTGGAGTCCCTAGAGAAAGCCCATAGGTCCCCGACTCCTTTCTCTATACGACGGAATATGACCTCACATGACAAGCCTCTGACACCTCGAGAGGCACGCAGAGCTCACTGTTTACTTCAAAATTTTGACGGAGCCTGTGACTCCTCTTGAACATTGATCAACGGAATCCCAGTATCCCTGTGGCTACTGGAAAGGGACCCATGGGTCTCTCCGACTCAACCTCGAGAACACGTTCCTTTTGCCCTGCCAAGCCTCGAAGAGACTCCTGAGTGTCCCTCGTAACTCGACAGGAGTCCTGACTTCGTTGAACCAACACGAGGGTTGAAGGGCCATCCCCGCCGTAAGTCGTTCGAGAATGTACCCCATGTCCCCCGCGCGCAACTCGAGAAAGAAAAACCATGAGACTTCCCCCCATCCAAGCGAGATGAGGCCCGATTCCCTCTGCACTGCATGCAGCAGCAATTCCGTGAGCCCCCTGAAACATGTCAGGAGCCTCGACTTGCTTGATGGATGTCGAGACAGTCCGCAAAAACACTGTCACAAGTAGAGAGGGACCCTGAGGTCACACCAACATCGCGAAGGAGCTCCATGGGCGCACCCAAATCAACTCCGAGATGAGGCCCCCGCTTCCCCTGCATTTGACAGTCCAGAGCCATCCCCCGTTCCCCATCAAACACGACCTGAGGCTTGACTCCCTTTAGGCAACTCCAGAGGTTCCCCGAGAACAACGGGCCAAGTCACTAGAGGAGTACCAAGAGTCAGCAGAGCAACTCGAGGACTGCTCCGTGTACCCCAAATTGCCTCGAGATGAGAGCTGACCCTTGCCCTGGCTTAGACTCAAGACGTGCAGGGCCAACCTTGTCCACAAAGCCCCTCAAGAGGAGGCTGCTCTCAGCAATAGGTATGAGGGATGGAACGACCTGAGATTGCTGCCTCAATGGGATATTACACCCGAGAAGCCCTGACTCGAAAAGGAGGCCGGCTTTCCTTGCGTCAGTGGCTTGAATACAGTCTAGTCTTTCATCTCACAAGCTGAAGGGCATGTCTGCAGCCACCTGTGGAGTCCCTAGAGAAATAGCCCTAGGTTCCCCGACTCCTTTCCGACGGAATGCCTCACTCACATGCTCTTGACACCTCGAGAGGCACGCAGAGAGCTCACTGCTTCATTCAAATATTGACGGAGCCCTGACTCCTCTTGAACATTGACAGGAATCCCAGTATCCCTGTGGCTACTGGAAAGGGATCCCTGGGTCTCCCGACTCTACCCTCGAGAATGCGTTCCTTTTGCCTGTACCAAGTCCTCGAAGAGACTCCTCCTGAGGTGTCCCTCGTAACTCGACAGGAGTCCCTGAGCCTTCGTTGAACCAAACACCGAGGGTTGAAGGGCCATCCCCAGTCCGTAAGTCGAGAATGTACCCCCAGGAGTCCCCGCCGCAACTCGAGGGAAAAACCATGAGACTTACCCCCTCCAAGCGAGATGAGGACCCGATTCCTCCCTGCACTGCATGCAGAGCAATTCCGTGAGCCCCCGTGCAAAACATGTCAGGGGAGCCTCGACTTGCTTGTTGGATGTCGAGACAGGTCCGCAAAAATGCACTGTCACGAAAGTAGAGAAGGGACCTCTGTGAGGTCACACCAGCATCGCGAGGAGTATTTGAGTCTCCATGGGCCCCCAAATCAACTCGAGATGAGGACCCGCTTCCCCCTGCATTGACTCCAGAAGCCATCCCCCGTTCCGTCCCATCAAAAGCACGACCTGAGGCTTCTGACTCCCTTATAGGCAACTCCAGAGGTTCCCGAGAAGAGTTGGGAAACAAGGGCCAAGTCTTAGAGGTGTACCAAGTTCTGCAAAGAGCAACTCGAGTGTGTCTGCTCCGAGTGTACCCCAAATTGCTCTCGAGTCTATGAGAGCTGACCATCCCTGGCTTAGACTCAAGGGACGTGGGCCACCTTTCCACAAGCCCGGCTCAAGAGGAGGCTGTCTCTCAGCAATAGGTTTATATGAGGAGAGGGACCCCTGAGATTGCTGCCTCAATGGGCATATACACCGAGAAGCCCCTGACTCGAAACGGAGGCCGGCTTTCCTTGCAGTGGCTTGAATACAGTCTAGTCTTTCATCTCACAAGCTGAAGGAATGATGTCTGCACCACCTGTGGAGTCCCTAGAGAAAGCCCTAGGTCCCTCGACTCCTTTCGACGGAATGCCTCACATGCCTCTGACACCTCGAGAGGCAACGCAGAGCTCACTGCTTCAAAAGATTGACGGAGCCTGACCTCCTCTTGAACATCGGACAGGAATCCCAGTATCCACTGTGGCTACTGGAAAAGGGACCCTGGGTCTCCCCTGACTCCCGACTCACCTTCGAGAAGCGCAGTTCCTTTTGCCCTGCCAAGCCTCGAAGAGACTCCTGAGCAGTGTCCCTCGTAACTCGACAGGAGTCCTGACTTCGTTGAACCAACACGAGGGGGTGAAGGGCCATCCCCGCCGTAAGTCGAGAATGTACCCCAGGTCCCCGCCGCAACTCGAGAAAAAACCATGAGACTTTTCCCCCTCCAAGCGAGATGAGGCTCCGATTCCCCTGCAAACTGCATGCAGAGCAATTCCGTGAGCCCTGCCTGAAACATGTCAGGAGCCTTCGACTTGCTTGAAGTGTTTTACGATGTGTCGAGACAGTCCGCAAAAACACTGTCACAAGTAGAGAGGGGACCCCTGAGGTCAAGCAATACCCAGCATCAGCGAAGGAGCTCCACATGGGCCCCAAATCAACTCGAGATGAGGCCCGCTTCCCCTGACATTGACTCCAGAATGCCATCCCCCACGTTTCCCCCATCAAAACACGACCTGAGGAGCTTATGACTCCCGTTTAGGCAACTCCAGAGGTTCCCCCGAGAAACAACGGGCCAAGTCTAGAGGAGTACCAAGTTCAGCAGAAGCAACATCGAGGACTGCTCCGTGTACCCCAAAATATTTGCCTCGAGATTGAGAGCTGATTCCCTGGTCTTAGAACTCAAGACGTAGGCCACCTTTCACACACTAAGACCCCTTCAAGAGGAGGCTGTCTGCTCAGCAATAGGTATGAGGGAGGGACCCTGAGATTGCTGCCTCAATGGGCCATATACACCGAGAAGCCCTGACTCGAAAGGAGGCCGGCTTTCCTTGCAGTGGCTTGAATACAGTCCATAGTCTTTCATCTCACAAGCTGAAGGGATGTTCTGCACCACCTGTGGAGTCCCTAGAGAAAGCCCTAGGTCCCCCCGACTCCTTTCGACGGAATGCCTCACACATGCCTCTGACACCTCGAGAGGCACGCAGAGCTCACTGCTTCAAATCTTTGACGGAGCTGACTCCTCTTGAACATTGGACAGGAATCCCAGTATCCCTGTGGCTACTGGAAAGGGGACCCTGGGTCTCTCCGACTCACCTCGAGAGAGCGTTCCTTTTTGCCCTGCCAAAGCCTCGAAGAGACTCCTGAGGTGTCCCTCGTAACTCGACAGGAGTCCTGACTTCGTGTGAACCAACACGAGGGTTGAAGGGCCATCCCCGCCGTAAGTCGAGAATGTACTACACCAGGTCCCCGCCGCAACTCGAGAAAAAACCATGAGACTTCCCCCTCCAATCGAGATGAGGCCCGATTCCCTCTGCACTGCATGCAGAGCAATTCCTGTGAGCCCCTCACAATGCAAACAAGTCAGGAGCCTCGACTTGCTTGATGGGTGTCGAGACAGTCCGCAAAAACACTGTCACAAGTAGAGAGGGAGGACCCTGAGGTCACACCAGCATCGCGAAGGAGCTCCATGGGCCCCAAATCAACTACGAGATGAGGCCCTGCTTCCCCTGCATGTTCTGACTACCATGAGTCCATCCCTCCGTATCTCCCCATCAAACACGACCTGATAGGCTTGACTCCCTTTTAGGCAACTCCAGAGGTTCCCCGAGAAACAACGGGCCAAGTCTAGAGGAGTACCAAGTTCAGCAGAGCAACTCGAGGACTGCCTCCGTGTACCTTCCAAATTGCCTCGAGATGATGAGCTGACTCCCTGGCTTAGACTCAAGACACGTAGGGTCCACCTTTCACACAAGCCCCTCAAGGTGAGGAGGTGCTCTCAGCAATAGGTATGAGGAGGGACCGGAGAGCGACCCCTGAGATTGCTGCCTCAATGGGCATATACACCACGAGAAGCCCTGACTCGAAAGGAGGGCCACCGGCTTTTCCTTCTGCAGTGGCTTGAATACAGTCTAGTCTTTCATCTCACAATGCTGAAGAAGGATAGTTCTGCACCACCACCTGTTTGGAGTCCCTAGGCTAGAAAGCCCTAGGTCCCCGAACTCCTTTCGTACGGTAATGCCTCACATGCCTGCTGACACCTCGAGAGGCACGCCAGAGCTCACTGCTTCAAAATTTGACGGAGCCTGACTCCTCTTGAACATTGACAGGAATCCCAGTATCCCTTGCTGTGGCTACAATGGAAAGGGACCCTGGGTCTCCCGATCATCTCACCTCGAGAAGCGTATTCCTTTTAGCCCTGCGCAAGCCTCGAAGAGATACTCTACTGAGTACAGTGTCCCTCGTAACTCGACAGGAGTGGCCTGACTTCGTTGAACCAACACGAAGGGTTGAAGGGCCATCCCCGCCTGTAAGAGTCGATGAACCTGTACCCCAGGTCCCCCGCAGCGCAACTCTCCGAGAAAACCATGAGACTTCCCCCTCCAAGCCAGAGGATGAAGGCCCCCAGTCGATTCGGCCAGATGTCTGCACTAGCAATAGACAATGATGCAATTCACGATGCGTGAGCCCCCTGAAAAACATGTCAGAGCCTCGATCTTGCTTGATGGATGTCGAGACAGTCCGCAGCAAAAACACCCACTGTCACAAGTAGAGAGGTGTATATGTACCCTGAGGTCACACCAGCATAATCGCGAAGGAGCTCCATGGGCCCCAAATCAACTCGAGATGAGGCCCGCTTCCCCTGCATTGACATCCAGAGCCATCCCCGTTCCCCATCAAACACGACCTGAGGTCTTGACTCCCTTTAGGCAAACTCCAGAGGTTCCCGAGAAACAACGGTGCCAAGTCTAGAGGAGTACCAAGTTCAGCAGAGCAACTCGAGGACTGCTCCGTGTACCCCAAATTGCCTCGAGAGATGAGAGCTGATTCCCTGGCTTAGACTCAAGACGTAGGATCCTCTACCTTTTCCACAAATGACCCCCTCAAGAGGAGGCTTCTCTCAGCAATTAGGTATGAGGGAGGCACCCTGAGATTGCTGCCGGATCAATGGGCATATACATCCGAGAAGCCTTGACTTCGAAAGGCAGATTGCCGGCTTTCCTTGCAGTGGCGACTTGAATACAGTCTAGTCTTTCATCTCACAAGGCTGAAGGGATGTCCTGCACCACCTGTGGAGTCCCTAGAGAAAGCCCCTAGGTCCCCGACTCCTTTTCGACGGAAGCCTCACATGCCTCTGACACCTCGCAGAGGCACGCAGAGCCAGCACTGCTTCAAAATTTGACGGAGCCTGACTCCTCTTGAACATTGACAGGAATCCCAGTATCCCAGTGGCTACTGGAAAGGGACCCTACATGGGTCTCACCGACTCACCCCACCCCTTCGCTAGAAACGCGTCCCTTTTTGAGGCCCTGCCAAGCCTCCGAAGATAGACTACCTGAGGTGTCCCTCGTAACTCGACAGAAGAGTCTGACTGACTTCGTTTGAACCAACACGAGGGTTGAAGGGCCATCCCTGCCATTTAGTAAGTCGAGAATGTACCCCAGGTCCTCCACCGCCGCAAGAAACTCGAGAAAAACCATGAGACTATAATTCCCTCTAAGCGAGATGAGGCCCCTGATTCCCCAGCACCTGCATGCAGTAGCAATTCCGTGAGCCCCCTGAAACCATGTCAGGTACGACCTCGACTTGCCTTGATGGCATCGTCGCGAGACAGTCCCCGCCAAAAACACTGTCACAATAGAGAGGGACCCTCGAGGTCTCACCAGCATCGCGAAGAAGCATCCATGGCCCCAAATCAACTCGATAGATGAGGCCCGCTTCCCCTGCATGACTCCAGAGCCATCCCTCCAGTTCCCCATCAAACAAGCACCAATGAGGCACTTGACTCCCCTTTAGGTCAACTCCAGAGTTCCCCGAGAACAACGGGCCAAAAGTACTAGAGGTAATACCAGTTCAGCCTAGAGCAACTCGAGGATCTGCTCCGTGTACCCCAAATTGCACTCGAGATGAGAGCATGATTGCCCTGCACTATAGACTCAAGACGTATAAGGCCACCTTTCCAACACAGCCCCACCTCAAGAGGAGGCATTCTAGTCAGCAATAGCAGTACATGAGGAGGCGACCCTGAGATTCGCTGCCTACAGATGGGCATATACACCAAGAGAAGCCCTGACTCGAAAGCGGAGGGCCGGGGTTTCCTTTGCAGTGGCTTGAATACCATGTCTAAGTCTTTCATCTCACCAAGGCGTGAAAGGGATGTACTGCACCACCTGTGGAGTCCCTCAGAGAAAGCCCTAGGTCCCCCGACAACCTTTCGACGGAATGCCTCACATGCCTCTGACACCTCCGAGAGGCACGCAGAGCTCTCACTGCTTTTCAAAATTTCTGACGGAGCCTGACTCCTCTTGAACATTGACAGGAATCCCAGTATCCCCTGTGGCTACTGGAAAGGGACCCTGGGTCTCCCGACTCACCTCGAGAAGCGTTCCCTTTTGCCCTGCCAAGCCTCGAAGAGACTCCTGAGGTGTCCCTCGTAACTCGACAGAGTCCTGACTTTCGTTGAACCAACACGAGGGTTGAAGGGCCATCCCGCCGAGCACGTAAGTCGAGAATGTACCCCAGGTCCCCGCTCGCAACTCGAGAAAAACCCATGAGACTTCCCCCTCCAAAGCGAGATGAGGCCCGATTCCCCTGCACTGCATGCAGAGCAATTCCGTGAGCCCCCAGGAAACATGTTCAGGAGCCTCGACTTGCTTGATGGATGTCGAGACAGTCCGCAAAAAAACACTGTCACAAGTAAGAGAGGGTCACCCTGAGGTCACACCAGCATCGCGAAGGAGCTCCATGGGCCCCAAATCAACTCGAGATGAGGCCCGCTTCCCCTGCATTGACTCCAGAGCCATCCCCCGTTCCCCATCAAACACGACCTGAGGCTTGACTCCCTTCTAGGCAAGAACTCCAGAGGTTCCCCGAGAACAACGGGCCAAGTCTAGAGGAGTACCAAGTTCAGCAGAGCAACTCGAGGACTGCTCCGTGTACCCCAAATTGCCTCGAGATGAGAGCTGATTCCCTGGCTTAGACTCAAGACGTAGGCCACACTTTCCACAAGCCCCTCAAGAGGAGGCTTCTCTCAGCAATAGGTATGAGGGAGGGACCCTGAGATTGCTGCCTCAATGGGCATATACACCGAGAAGCCCTGACTCGAAAAGGAGGCCGGCTTTCCTTGCAGTGGCTTGGCTTTGAATACAGTCTAGTCTTTCATCTCACAAGCTGAAGGGATGTCTGCACACACCTGTGGCAGTCCCTAGAGAAAGCCCTAGGTCCCCGACTCCTTTCGACGGAATGCCTCACATGCCTCTGACACCTCGAGAGGCACGCAGAGCTCACTGCTTCAAAATTTGACGGAGCCTGACTCCTCTTGAACATTGACAGGAATCCCAGTATCCCCTGTGGCTACTGGAAAGGGACCCTGGGCGTCTCCCGACTCACCTCGAGAAGCGTTCCTTTTGCCCTGGCCAAGCCTCGAAGAGACTCCTGAGGTGTCCCTCGTAACTCGAACAGGAGTCCTGACTTCGTTGAACCAACACGAGGGTTGAAGGGCCCATCCCCGCCGTAAGTCGAGAATGTACCCCAGGGTCCCCGCCGCAACACTCGAGAAAAAAACCATGAGACTTCCCCCTCCAAGCGAGATGAGGCCCGATTCCCCTGCACTGCATGCAGAGCAATTCCGTGAGCCCCCTGAAAACATGTCAGTGAGCCTCGACTTGCTTGATGGATGTCGAGACACAGTCCGCAAAAAACACACTGTCACAAGTAGAGAGGGACCCCTGAGGTCACACCAGCATCGCGAAGGAGCTCCATGGGCCCCAAAAATCAAACTCGAGATGAGGGCCTCGCTTCCCCTGCATTGACTCCAGAGCCATCCCCCAGTTCCCCATCAAACACGACCTGAGGCTTGACTCCCTTTAGACACGCAACTCCAGAGGTTCCCCGAGAACAAAGTGCGTACGGGCCAAGTCTAGAGGAGTACCAAGTTCAGCAGAGCCAACTCGAGGACTGCTCCGTGTACCCTCCGTGTACCCCAAATTGCCTCGAGATGAGAGCTGATTCCCTGGCTTAGACTCAAGACGTAGGCCACCTTTCCACAAGCCCCCTCAAGAGGAGGCTTCTCTCAGCAATAGGTATGAGGGAGGGACCCTGAGATTGCTGCCTCAATGGGCATATACACCGAGAAGCCCTGACTCGAAAGGAGGCCGGCTTTCCTTGCAGTGGCTTGAATACAGTCTAGTCTTTCATCTCACAAAGCTGAAGGGATGTCTGCACACCACCTGTGGAGTCCCTAGAGAAAGCCCTAGGTCCCCGACTCCTTTCGACGGAATGCCTCACATGCCTCTGACACCTCGAGAGGCACGCAGAGCTCACTGCTTCAAAATTTGACGGAGCCCTGACTCCTCTTGAACATTGACAGGAATCCCAGTAGTATCCCCTGTGGCTACTGGAAAGGGACCCTGGGTCTCCCGACTCACCTCGAGAAGCGTTCCTTTTGCCCTGCCAAGCCTCGAAGAAGACTCCTGAGGTGTCCCTCGTAACTCGACAGGAGTCCTGACTTCGTTGAACCAACACGAGGGTTGAAGGGCCATCCCCGCCGTAAGTCGAGAAATGTACCCCAGGTCCCCGCCCCGCCAACTCGAGAAACAAAAGAAAAGAAAACGGCGGACCATGAGACTTCCCCCTCCAAGCGAGATGAGGCCCGATTCCCCTGCACTGCATGCCGAGAGCAATTCCGTGAGCCCCCTGAAACATGTCAGGAGCCTCGACTTGCTTGATGGATGTCGAGACAGTCCGCAAAAAAAAACACTGTCACAAGTAGAGAGGGACCCTGAGTCACACCCAGCATCGCGAAGGAGCTCCATGGGCCCCAAATCAACTCGAGATGAGGCCCGCTTCCCCTGCATTGACTCCAGAGCCATCCCCCGTTCCCCATCAAACACGACCTGAGGCTTGACTCCCTTTAGGCAACTCCAGAGGTTCCCCCCCCCGAGAACAACGGGCCAAGTCTAGAGGAGTACCAAGTTCAGCAGAGCAACTCGAGGACTGCTCCGTGTACCCCAAATTGCCTCGAGATGAGAGCTGATTCCCTGGCTTAGACTCAAGACGTAGGCCACCTTTCCACAAGCCCCTCAAGAGGAGGCTTCTCTCAGCAATAGGTATGAGGGAGGGACCCTGAGATTGCTGCCTCAATGGGCATATACACCGAGAAGCCCTGACTCGAAAGGAGGCCGGGTTTTCCTTGCAGTGGCTTGAATACAGTCTAGTCTTTCATCTCACAAGGTGAAGGGATGTCTGCACCACCTGTGGAGTCCCTAGAGGAGAAAGAGAAAGCCCTAGGTCCCCGACTCCTCCTTTCGACGGAATGCCTCACATGCCTCTGACACCTCGAGAGGCACGCAGAGCTCACTGCTTCAAAATTTGACGGAGCCTGACTCCTCCTGAACATTGACAGGAATCCCAGTATCCCTGTGGCTACTGGAAAGGGACCCTGGGTCTCCCGACTCACCTCGAGAAGCGTTCCTTTTGCCCTGCCAAGCCTCGAAGAGACTCCTGAGGTGTCCCTCGTAACTCGACAGGAGTCCTGACTTCGTTGAACCAACACGAGGGTTGAAGGGCCATCCCCGCCGTAAGTCGAGAATGTACCCCAGGTCCCCCGCCGCAACTCGAGAAAAACCATGAGACTTCCCCCTCCAAGCGAGATGAGGCCCGATTCCCCTGCACTGCATGCAGAGCAATTCCGTGAGCCCCCTGAAACATGTCAGGAGCCTCGACTTGCTTGATGGATGTCGAGACAGTCCGCAAAAACACTGTCACAAGTAGAGAGAGGGACCCTGAGGTCACACCAGCATCGCGAAGGAGCTCCATGGGCCCCAAATCAACTCGAGATGAGGCCCGCTTCCCCTGCATTGACTCCAGAGCCATCCCCCGTTCCCCATCAAACACGACCTGAGGCTTGACTCCCTTTAGGCAACTCCAGAGGTTCCCCGAGAACAACGGGCCAAGTCTAGAGGAGTACCAAGTTCAGCAGAGCAACTCGAGGACTGCTCCGTGTACCCCAAAATTGCCTCGAGATGAGAGCTGATTCCCTGGCTTAGACTCAAGACGTAGGCCACCTTTCCACAAGCCCCTCAAGAGGAGGCTTCTCTCTCAGCAATAGGTATGAGGGAGGGACCCTGAGATTGCTGCCTCAATGGGCATATACACCGAGAAGCCCTGACTCGAAAGGAGGCCGGGTTTCCTTGCAGTGGCTTGAATACAGTCTAGTCTTTCATCTCACAAGCTGAAGGGATGTCTGCACCACCTGTGGAGTCCCTAGAGAAAGCCCTAGGTCCCCGACTCCTTTCGACGGAATGCCTCACATGCCTCTGACACCTCGAGAGGCACGCAGAGCTCACTGCTTCAAAATTTGACGGAGCCTGACTCCTCTTGAACATTGACAGGAATCCCAGTATCCCTGTGGCTACTGGAAAAGGGACCCTGGGTCTCCCGACTCACCTCGAGAAGCGTTCCTTTTGCCCTGCCAAGCCTCGAAGAGACTCCTGAGGTGTCCCTCGTAACTCGACAGGAGTCCTGACTTCGTTGAACCAACACGAGGGTTGAAGGGCCATCCCCGCCGTAAGTCGAGAATGTACCCCAGGTCCCCGCCGCAACTCGAGAAAAAAAACCATGAGACTTCCCCCTCCAAGCGAGATGAGGCCCGATTCCCCTGCACTGCATGCAGAGCAATTCCGTGAGCCCCCCTGAAACATGTCAGGAGCCTCGACTTGCTTGATGGATGTCGAGACAGTCCGCAAAAACACTGTCACAAGTAGAGAGGGACCCTGAGGTCACACCAGCATCGCGAAGGAGCTCCATGGGCCCCAAATCAACTCGAGATGAGGCCCGCTTCCCCTGCATTGACTCCAGAGCCATCCCCCGTTCCCCATCAAACACGACCTGAGGCTTGACTCCCTTTAGGCAACTCCAGAGGTTCCCCGAGAACAACGCGCCAAGTCTAGAGGAGTACCAAGTTCAGCAGAGCAACTCGAGGACTGCTCCGTGTACCCCAAATTGCCTCGAGATGAGAGCTGATTCCCTGGCTTAGACTCAAGACGTAGGCCACCTTTCCACAAGCCCCCTCAAGAGGAGGCTTCTCTCAGCAATAGGTATGAGGGAGGGACCCTGAGATTGCTGCCTCAATGGGCATATACACCGAGAAGCCCTGACTCGAAAGGAGGCCGGGTTTCCTTGCAGTGGCTTGAATACAGTCTAGTCTTTCATCTCACACAAGCTGAAGGGATGTCTGCACCACCTGTGGAGTCCCTAGAGAAAGCCCTAGGTCCCCGACTCCTTTCGACGGAATGCCTCACATGCCTCTGACACCTCGAGAGGCACGCAGAGCTCACTGCTTCAAAATTTGACGGAGCCTGACTCCTCTTGAACATTGACAGGAATCCCAGTATCCCTGTGGCTACTGGAAAGGGACCCTGGGTCTCCCGACTCACCTCGAGAAGCGTTCCTTTTTTGCCCTGCCAAGCCTCGAAGAGACTCCTGAGGTGTCCCTCGTAACTCGACAGGAGTCCTGACTTCGTTGAACCAACACGAGGGTTGAAGGGCCATCCCCGCCGTAAGTCGAGAATGTACCCCAGGTCCCCGCCGCAACTCGAGAAAAACCATGAGACTTCCCCCTCCAAGCGAGATGAGGCCCGATTCCCCTGCACTGCATGCAGAGCAATTCCGTGAGCCCCCTGAAACATGTCAGGAGCCTCGACTTGCTTGATGGATGTCGAGACAGTCCGCAAAAACACTGTCACAAGTAGAGAGGGACCCTGAGGTCACACCAGCATCGCGAAGGAGCTCCATGGGCCCCAAATCAACTCGAGATGAGGCCCGCTTTTCCCCTGCATTGACTCCAGAGCCATCCCCCGTTCCCCATCAAACACGACCTGAGGCTTGACTCCCTTTAGGCAACTCCAGAGGTTCCCCGAGAACAACGGGCCAAGTCTAGAGGAGTACCAAGTTCAGCAGAGCAACTCGAGGACTGCTCCGTGTACCCCAAATTGCCTCGAGATGAGAGCTGATTCCCTGGCTTAGACTCAAGACGTAGGCCACCTTTCCACAAGCCCCTCAAGAGGAGGCTTCTCTCAGCAATAGGTATGAGGGAGGGACCCTGAGATTGCTGCCTCAATGGGCATATACACCCGAGAAGCCCTGACTCGAAAGGAGGCCGGCTTTTCCTTGCAGTGGCTTGAATACAGTCTAGTCTTTCATCTCACAAGCTGAAGGGATGTCTGCACCACCTGTGGAGTCCCTAGAGAAAGCCCTAGGTCCCCGACTCCTTTCGACGGAATGCCTCACATGCCTCTGACACCTCGAGAGGCACGCAGAGCTCACTGCTTCAAAATTTGACGGAGCCTGACTCCTCTTGAACATTGACAGGAATCCCAGTATCCCTGTGGCTACTGGAAAGGGACCCTGGGTCTCCCGACTCACCTCGAGAAGCGTTCCCTTTTGCCCTGCCAAGCCTCGAAGAGACTCCTGAGGTGTCCCTCGTAACTCGACAGGAGTCCTGACTTCGTTGAACAAACACGAGGGTTGAAGGGCCATCCCCGCCGTAAGTCGAGAATGTACCCCAGGTCCCCGCCGCAACTCGAGAAAAAACCATGAGACTTCCCCCTCCAAGCGAGATGAGGCCCGATTCCCCTGCACTGCATGCAGAGCAATTCCGTGAGCCCCCTGAAACATGTCAGGAGCCTCGACTTGCTTGATGGATGTCGAGACAGTCCGCAAAAAACACTGTCACAAGTAGAGAGGGACCCTGAGGTCACACCAGCATCGCGAAGGAGCTCCATGGGCCCCAAATCAACTCGAGATGAGGCCCGCTTCCCCTGCATTGACTCCAGAGCCATCCCCCGTTCCCCATCAAACACGACCTGAGGCTTGACTCCCTTTAGGCAACTCCAGAGGTTCCCCGAGAACAACGGGCCAAGTCTAGAGGAGTACCAAGTTCAGCAGAGCAACTCGAGGACTGCTCCGTGTACCCCAAATTGCCTCGAGATGAGAGCTGATTCCCTGGCTTAGACTCAAGACGTAGGCCACCTTTCCACAAGCCCCTCAAGAGGAGGCTTCTCTCAGCAATAGGTATGAGGGAGGGACCCTGAGATTGCTGCCTCAATGGGCATATACACCGAGAAGCCCTGACTCGAAAGGAGGCCGGCTTTCCTTGCAGTGGCTTGAATACAGTCTAGTCTTTCATCTCACAAGGTGAAGGGATGTCTGCACCACCTGTGGAGTCCCTAGAGAAAGCCCTAGGTCCCCGACTCCTTTCGACGGAATGCCTCACATGCCTCTGACACCTCGAGAGGCACGCAGAGCTCACTGCTTCAAAATTTGACGGAGCCTGACTCCTCTTGAACATTGACAGGAATCCCAGTATCCCTGTGGCTACTGGAAAGGGACCCTGGGTCTCCCGACTCACCTCGAGAAGCGTTCCTTTTGCCCTGCCAAGCCTCGAAGAGACTCCTGAGGTGTCCCTCGTAACTCGACAGGAGTCCTGACTTCGTTGAACCAAACACGAGGGTTGAAGGGCCATCCCCGCCGTAAGTCGAGAATGTACCCCAGGTCCCCCGCCGCAACTCGAGAAAAACCATGAGACTTCCCCCTCCAAGCGAGATGAGGCCCGATTCCCCTGCACTGCATGCAGAGCAATTCCGTGAGCCCCCTGAAACATGTCAGGAGCCTCGACTTGCTTGATGGATGTCGAGACAGTCCGCAAAAACACACTGTCACAAGTAGAGAGGGACCCTGAGGTCACACCAGCATCGCGAAGGAGCTCCATGGGCCCCAAATCAACTCGAGATGAGGCCCGCTTCCCCTGCATTGACTCCAGAGCCATCCCCCGTTCCCCATCAAACACGACCTGAGGCTTGACTCCCTTTAGGCAACTCCAAGGTTCCCCGAGAACAACGGGCCAAGTCTAGAGGAGTACCAAGTTCAGCAGAGCAACTCGAGGACTGCTCCGTGTACCCCAAATTGCCTCGAGATGAGAGCTGATTCCCTGGCTTAGACTCAAGACGTAGGCCACCTTTCCACAAGCCCCTCAAGAGGAGGCTTCTCTCAGCAATAGGTATGAGGGAGGGACCCTGAGATTGCTGCCTCAATGGGCATATACACCGAGAAGCCCTGACTCGAAAGGAGGCCGGCTTTCCTTGCAGTGGCTTGAATACAGTCTAGTCTTTCATCTCACAAGCTGAAGGGATGTCTGCACCACCTGTGGAGTCCCTAGAGAAAGCCCTAGGTCCCCGACTCCTTTCGACGGAATGCCTCACATGCCTCTGACACCTCGAGAGGCACGCAGAGCTCACTGCTTCAAAATTTGACGGAGCCTGACTCCTCTTGAACATTGACAGGAATCCCAGTATCCCTGTGGCTACTGGAAAGGGACCCTGGGTCTCCCGACTCACCTCGAGAAGCGTTCCTTTTGCCCTGCCAAGCCTCGAAGAGACTCCTGAGGTGTCCCTCGTAACTCGACAGGAGTCCTGACTTCGTTGAACAAACACGAGGGTTGAAGGGCCATCCCCCCGTAAGTCGAGAATGTACCCCAGGTCCCCGCCGCAACTCGAGAAAAACACATGAGACTTCCCCCTCCAAGCGAGATGAGGCCCAGCCGATTCCCCTGCACTGCATGCAGAGCAATTCCGTGAGCCCCCTGAAACATGTCAGGAGCCTCGACTTGCTTGATGGATGTCGAGACAGTCCGCAAAAACACTGTCACAAGTAGAGAGGGACCCTGAGGTCACACCAGCATCGCGAAGGAGCTCCATGGGCCCCAAATCAACTCGAGATGAGGCCCGCTTCCCCTGCATTGACTCCAGAGCCATCCCCCGTTCCCCATCAAACACGACCTGAGGCTTGACTCCCTTTAGGCAACTCCAGAGGTTCCCCGAGAACAACGGGCCAAGTCTAGAGGAGTACCAAGTTCAGCAGAGCAACTCGAGGACTGCTCCGTGTACCCCAAATTGCCTCGAGATGAGAGCTGATTCCCTGGCTTAGACTCAAGACGTAGGCCACCTTTCCACAAGCCCCTCAAGAGGAGGCTTCTCTCAGCAATAGGTATGAGGGAGGGACCCTGAGATTGCTGCCTCAATGGGCATATACACCGAGAAGCCCTGACTCGAAAGGAGGCCGGCTTTCCTTGCAGTGGCTTGAATACAGTCTAGTCTTTCATCTCACAAGGTGAAGGGATGTCTGCACCACCTGTGGAGTCCCTAGAGAAAGCCCTAGGTCCCCGACTCCTTTCGACGGAATGCCTCACATGCCTCTGACACCTCGAGAGGCACGCAGAGCTCACTGCTTCAAAATTTGACGGAGCCTGACTCCTCTTGAACATTGACAGGAATCCCAGTATCCCTGTGGCTACTGGAAAGGGACCCTGGGTCTCCCGACTCACCTCGAGAAGCGTTCCCTTTTGCCCTGCCAAGCCTCGAAGAGACTCCTGAGGTGTCCCTCGTAACTCGACAGGAGTCCTGACTTCGTTGAACCAACACGAGGGTTGAAGGGCCATCCCCGCCGTAAGTCGAGAATGTACCCCAGGTCCCCGCCGCAACTCGAGAAAAACCATGAGACTTCCCCCTCCAAGCGAGATGAGGCCCGATTCCCCTGCACTGCATGCAGAGCAATTCCGTGAGCCCCCTGAAACATGTCAGGAGCCTCGACTTGCTTGATGGATGTCGAGACAGTCCGCAAAAACACTGTCACAAGTAGAGAGGGACCCTGAGGTCACACCAGCATCGCGAAGGAGCTCCATGGGCCCCAAATCAACTCGAGATGAGGCCCGCTTCCCCTGCATTGACTCCAGAGCCATCCCCCGTTCCCCATCAAACACGACCTGAGGCTTGACTCCCTTTAGGCAACTCCAGAGGTTCCCCGAGAACAACGGGCCAAGTCTAGAGGAGTACCAAGTTCAGCAGAGCAACTCGAGGACTGCTCCGTGTACCCCAAATTGCCTCGAGATGAGAGCTGATTCCCTGGCTTAGACTCAAGACGTAGGCCACCTTTCCACAAGCCCCTCAAGAGGAGGCTTCTCTCAGCAATAGGTATGAGGGAGGGACCCTGAGATTGCTGCCTCAATGGGCATATACACCGAGAAGCCCTGACTCGAAAGGAGGCCGGCTTTCCTTGCAGTGGCTTGAATACAGTCTAGTCTTTCATCTCACAAGGTGAAGGGATGTCTGCACCACCTGTGGAGTCCCTAGAGAAAGCCCTAGGTCCCCGACTCCTTTCGACGGAATGCCTCACATGCCTCTGACACCTCGAGAGGCACGCAGAGCTCACTGCTTCAAAATTTGACGGAGCCTGACTCCTCTTGAACATTGACAGGAATCCCAGTATCCCTGTGGCTACTGGAAAGGGACCCTGGGTCTCCCGACTCACCTCGAGAAGCGTCCCTTTTGCCCTGCCAAGCCTCGAAGAGACTCCTGAGGTGTCCCTCGTAACTCGACAGGAGTCCTGACTTCGTTGAACAAACACGAGGGTTGAAGGGCCATCCCCGCCGTAAGTCGAGAATGTACCCCAGGTCCCCGCCGCAACTCGAGAAAAACCATGAGACTTCCCCCTCCAAGCGAGATGAGGCCCGATTCCCCTGCACTGCATGCAGAGCAATTCCGTGAGCCCCCTGAAACATGTCAGGAGCCTCGACTTGCTTGATGGATGTCGAGACAGTCCGCAAAAAACTGTCACAAGTAGAGAGGGACCCTGAGGTCACACCAGCATCGCGAAGGAGCTCCATGGGCCCCAAATCAACTCGAGATGAGGCCCGCTTCCCCTGCATTGACTCCAGAGCCATCCCCCGTTCCCCATCAAACACGACCTGAGGCTTGACTCCCTTTAGGCAACTCCAGAGGTTCCCCGAGAACAACGGGCCAAGTCTAGAGGAGTACCAAGTTCAGCAGAGCAACTCGAGGACTGCTCCGTGTACCCCAAATTGCCTCGAGATGAGAGCTGATTCCCTGGCTTAGACTCAAGACGTAGGCCACCTTTCCACAAGCCCCTCAAGAGGAGGCTTCTCTCAGCAATAGGTATGAGGGAGGGACCCTGAGATTGCTGCCTCAATGGGCATATACACCGAGAAGCCCTGACTCGAAAGGAGGCCGGCTTTCCTTGCAGTGGCTTGAATACAGTCTAGTCTTTCATCTCACAAGGTGAAGGGATGTCTGCACCACCTGTGGAGTCCCTAGAGAAAGCCCTAGGTCCCCGACTCCTTTCGACGGAATGCCTCACATGCCTCTGACACCTCGAGAGGCACGCAGAGCTCACTGCTTCAAAATTTGACGGAGCCTGACTCCTCTTGAACATTGACAGGAATCCCAGTATCCCTGTGGCTACTGGAAAGGGACCCTGGGTCTCCCGACTCACCTCGAGAAGCGTTCCCTTTTGCCCTGCCAAGCCTCGAAGAGACTCCTGAGGTGTCCCTCGTAACTCGACAGGAGTCCTGACTTCGTTGAACCAACACGAGGGTTGAAGGGCCATCCCCGCCGTAAGTCGAGAATGTACCCCAGGTCCCCGCCGCAACTCGAGAAAAACCATGAGACTTCCCCCTCCAAGCGAGATGAGGCCCGATTCCCCTGCACTGCATGCAGAGCAATTCCGTGAGCCCCCTGAAACATGTCAGGAGCCTCGACTTGCTTGATGGATGTCGAGACAGTCCGCAAAAACACTGTCACAAGTAGAGAGGGACCCTGAGGTCACACCAGCATCGCGAAGGAGCTCCATGGGCCCCAAATCAACTCGAGATGAGGCCCGCTTCCCCTGCATTGACTCCAGAGCCATCCCCCGTTCCCCATCAAACACGACCTGAGGCTTGACTCCCTTTTAGGCAACTCCAGAGGTTCCCCGAGAACAACGGGCCAAGTCTAGAGGAGTACCAAGTTCAGCAGAGCAACTCGAGGACTGCTCCGTGTACCCCAAATTGCCTCGAGATGAGAGCTGATTCCCTGGCTTAGACTCAAGACGTAGGCCACCTTTCCACAAGCCCCTCAAGAGAGAGGCTTCTCTCAGCAATAGGTATGAGGGAGGGACCCTGAGATTGCTGCCTCAATGGGCATATACACCGAGAAGCCCTGACTCGAAAGGAGGCCGGGTTTCCTTGCAGTGGCTTGAATACAGTCTAGTCTTTCATCTCACAAGGTGAAGGGATGTCTGCACCACCTGTGGAGTCCCTAGAGAAAGCCCTAGGTCCCCGACTCCTTTCGACGGAATGCCTCACATGCCTCTGACACCTCGAGAGGCACGCAGAGCTCACTGCTTCAAAATTTTGACGGAGCCTGACTCCTCTTGAACATTGACAGGAATCCCAGTATCCCTGTGGCTACTGGAAAGGGACCCTGGGTCTCCCGACTCACCTCGAGAAGCGTCCCTTTTGCCCTGCCAAGCCTCGAAGAGACTCCTGAGGTGTCCCTCGTAACTCGACAGGAGTCCTGACTTCGTTGAACAAACACGAGGGTTGAAGGGCCATCCCCGCCGTAAGTCGAGAATGTACCCCAGGTCCCCGCCGCAACTCGAGAAAAAACCATGAGACTTCCCCCTCCAAGCGAGATGAGGCCCGATTCCCCTGCACTGCATGCAGAGCAATTCCGTGAGCCCCCTGAAACATGTCAGGAGCCTCGACTTGCTTGATGGATGTCGAGACAGTCCGCAAAAACACTGTCACAAGTAGAGAGGGACCCTGAGGTCACACAGCATCGCGAAGGAGCTCCATGGGCCCCAAAAAATCAACTCGAGATGAGGCCCGCTTCCCCTGCATTGACTCCAGAGCCATCCCCAGTTCCCCATCAAACACGACCTGAGGCTTGACTCCCTTTAGGCAACTCCAGAGGTTCCCGAGAACAACGGGCCAAGTCTAGAGGAGTACCAAGTTCAGCAGAGCAACTCGAGGACTGCTCCGTGTACCCCAAATTGCCTCGAGATGAGAGCTGATTCCCTGGCTTAGACTCAAGACGTAGGCACCTTTCCACAAGCCCCTCAAGAGGAGGCTTCTCTCAGCAATAGGTATGAGGGAGGGACCCTGAGATTGCTGCCTCAATGGGCATATACACCGAGAAGCCCTGACTCGAAAGGAGGCCGGGTTTCCTTGCAGTGGCTTGAATACAGTCTCTAGTCTTTCATCTCACAAGGTGAAGGGATGTCTGCACCACCTGTGGAGTCCCTAGAGAAAGCCCTAGGTCCCCGACTCCTTTTTCGACGGAATGCCTCACATGCCTCTGACACCTCGAGAGGCACGCAGAGCTCACTGCTTCAAAATTTGACGGAGCCTGACTCCTCTTGAACATTGACAGGAATCCCAGTATCCCTGTGGCTACTGGAAAGGGGACCCTGGGTCTCCCGACTCACCTCGAGAAGCGTCCCTTTTGCCCTGCCAAGCCTCGAAGAGACTCCTGAGGTGTCCCTCGTAACTCGACAGGAGTCCTGACTTCGTTGAACAAACACGAGGGTTGAAGGGCCATCCCCGCCGTAAGTCGAGAATGTACCCCAGGTCCCCGCCGCAACTCGAGAAAAACCATGAGACTTCCCCCTCCAAGCGAGATGAGGCCCGATTCCCTGCACTGCATGCAGAGCAATTCCGTGAGCCCCCTGAAAACATGTCAGGAGCCTCGACTTGCTTGATGGGATGTCGAGACAGTCCGCAAAAAACACTGTCACAAGTAGAGAGGGACCCTGAGGTCACACCGCATCGCGAAGGAGCTCCATGGGCCCCAAATCAATCGAGATGAGGCCCGCTTCCCCTGCATTGACTCCAGAGCCATCCCCAGTTCCCCATCAAACACGACCTGAGGCTTGACTCCCTTTAGGCAACTCCAGAGGTTCCCGAGAACAACGGGGCCAAGTCTAGAGGAGTACCAAGTTCAGCAGAGCAACTCGAGGACTGCTCCGTGTACCCCAAATTGCCTCGAGATGAGAGCTGATTCCCTGGCTTAGACTCAAGACGTAGGCCACCTTTCCACAAGCCCTCAAGAGGAGGCTTCTCTCAGCAATAGGTATGAGGGAGGGACCCTGAGATTGCTGCCTCAATGGGCATATACACCGAGAAGCCCTGACTCGAAAGGAGGCCGGGTTTCCTTGCAGTGGCTTGAATACAGTCTAGTCTTTCATCTCACAAGGTGAAGGGATGTCTGCACCACCTGTGGAGTCCCTAGAGAAAGCCCTAGGTCCCCGACTCCTTTCGACGGAATGCCTCACATGCCTCTGACACCTCGAGAGGCACGCAGAGCTCACTGCTTCAAAATTTGACGGAGCCTGACTCCTCTTGAACATTGACAGGAATCCCAGTATCCCTGTGGCTACTGGAAAGGGACCCTGGGTCTCCCGACTCACCTCGAGAAGCGTTCCCTTTTGCCCTGCCAAGCCTCGAAGAGAGACTCCTGAGGTGTCCCTCGTAACTCGACAGGAGTCCTGACTTCGTTGAACAAACACGAGGGTTGAAGGGCCATCCCCGCCGTAAGTCGAGAATGTACCCCAGGTCCCCCGCCGCAACTCGAGAAAAAAACCATGAGACTTCCCCCTCCAAGCGAGATGAGGCCCGATTCCCTGCACTGCATGCAGAGCAATTCCGTGAGCCCCCTGAAACATGTCAGGAGCCTCGACTTGCTTGATGGATGTCGAGACAGTCCGCAAAAACACTGTCACAAGTAGAGAGGGACCCTGAGGTCACACACAGCATCGCGAAGGAGCTCCATGGGCCCCAAATCAACTCGAGATGAGGCCCGCTTCCCCTGCATTGACTCCAGAGCCATCCCCCGTTCCCCATCAAACACGACCTGAGGCTTGACTCCCTTTAGGCAACTCCAGAGGTTCCCCGAGAACAACGGGCCAAGTCTAGAGGAGTACCAAGTTCAGCAGAGCAACTCGAGGACTGCTCCGTGTACCCCAAATTGCCTCGAGATGAGAGCTGATTCCCTGGCTTAGACTCAAGACGTAGGCACCTTTCCACAAGCCCCTCAAGAGGAGGCTTCTCTCAGCAATAGGTATGAGGGAGGGACCCTGAGATTGCTGCCTCAATGGGCATATACACCGAGAAGCCCTGACTCGAAAGGAGGCCGGCTTTCCTTGCAGTGGCTTGAATACAGTCTAGTCTTTCATCTCACAAGGTGAAGGGATGTCTGCACCACCTGTGGAGTCCCTAGAGAAAGCCCTAGGTCCCCGACTCCTTTCGACGGAATGCCTCACATGCCTCTGACACCTCGAGAGGCACGCAGAGCTCACTGCTTCAAAATTGACGGAGCCTGACTCCTCTTGAACATTGACAGGAATCCAGTATCCCTGTGGCTACTGGAAAGGGACCCTGGGTCTCCCGACTCACCTCGAGAAGCGTTCCTTTTGCCCTGCCAAGCCTCGAAGAGACTCCTGAGGTGTCCCTCGTAACTCGACAGGAGTCCTGACTTCGTTGAACCAAACACGAGGGTTGAAGGGCCATCCCCGCCGTAAGTCGAGAATGTACCCAGGTCCCCGCCGCAACTCGAGAAAAACCATGAGACTTCCCCCCCAAGCGAGATGAGGCCCGATTCCCCTGCACTGCATGCAGAGCAATTCCGTGAGCCCCCTGAAACATGTCAGGAGCCTCGACTTGCTTGATGGATGTCGAGACAGTCCGCAAAAACACTGTCACAAGTAGAGAGGGACCCTGAGGTCACACCAGCATCGCGAAGGAGCTCCATGGGCCCCAAATCAACTCGAGATGAGGCCCGCTTCCCCTGCATTGACTCCAGAGCCATCCCCCGTTCCCCATCAAACACGACCTGAGGCTTGACTCCCTTTAGGCAACTCCAGAGGTTCCCCGAGAACAACGGGCCAAGTCTAGAGGAGTACCAAGTTCAGCAGAGCAACTCGAGGACTGCTCCGTGTACCCCAAATTGCCTCGAGATGAGAGCTGATTCCCTGGCTTAGACTCAAGACGTAGGCCCCTTTCCACAAGCCCCTCAAGAGGAGGCTTCTCTCAGCAATAGGTATGAGGGAGGGACCCTGAGATTGCTGCCTCAATGGGCATATACACCGAGAAGCCCTGACTCGAAAGGAGGCCGGCTTTCCTTGCAGTGGCTTGAATACAGTCTAGTCTTTCATCTCACAAGGTGAAGGGATGTCTGCACCACCTGTGGAGTCCCTAGAGAAAGCCCCTAGGTCCCCGACTCCTTTCGACGGAATGCCTCACATGCCTCTGACACCTCGAGAGGCACGCAGAGCTCACTGCTTCAAAATTTGACGGAGCCTGACTCCTCTTGAACATTGACAGGAATCCCAGTATCCCTGTGGCTACTGGAAAGGGACCCTGGGTCTCCCGACTCACCTCGAGAAGCGTCCCTTTTGCCCTGCCAAGCCTCGAAGAGACTCCTGAGGTGTCCCTCGTAACTCGACAGGAGTCCTGACTTCGTTGAACAAACACGAGGGTTGAAGGGCCATCCCCGCCGTAAGTCGAGAATGTACCCCAGGTCCCCGCCGCAACTCGAGAAAAACCATGAGACTTCCCCCTCCAAGCGAGATGAGGCCCGATTCCCCTGCACTGCATGCAGAGCAATTCCGTGAGCCCCCTGAAACATGTCAGGAGCCTCGACTTGCTTGATGGATGTCGAGACAGTCCGCAAAAACACTGTCACAAGTAGAGAGGGACCCTGAGGTCACACCAGCATCGCGAAGGAGCTCCATGGGCCCCAAATCAACTCGAGATGAGGCCCGCTTCCCCTGCATTGACTCCAGAGCCATCCCCCGTTCCCCATCAAACACGACCTGAGGCTTGACTCCCTTTAGGCAACTCCAGAGGTTCCCCGAGAACAACGGGCCAAGTCTAGAGGAGTACCAAGTTCAGCAGAGCAACTCGAGGACTGCTCCGTGTACCCAAATTGCCTCGAGATGAGAGCTGATTCCCTGGCTTAGACTCAAGACGTAGGCCACCTTTCCACAAGCCCCTCAAGAGGAGGCTTCTCTCAGCAATAGGTATGAGGGAGGGACCCTGAGATTGCTGCCTCAATGGGCATATACACCGAGAAGCCCTGACTCGAAAGGAGGCCGGGTTTCCTTGCAGTGGCTTGAATACAGTCTAGTCTTTCATCTCACAAGGTGAAGGGATGTCTGCACCACCTGTGGAGTCCCTAGAGAAAGCCCTAGGTCCCCGACTCCTTTCGACGGAATGCCTCACATGCCTCTGACACCTCGAGAGGCACGCAGAGCTCACTGCTTCAAAATTTGACGGAGCCTGACTCCTCTTGAACATTGACAGGAATCCCAGTATCCCTGTGGCTACTGGAAAGGGACCCTGGGTCTCCCGACTCACCTCGAGAAGCGTCCCTTTTGCCCTGCCAAGCCTCGAAGAGACTCCTGAGGTGTCCCTCGTAACTCGACAGGAGTCCTGACTTCGTTGAACAAACACGAGGGTTGAAGGGCCATCCCCGCCGTAAGTCGAGAATGTACCCCAGGTCCCCGCCGCAACTCGAGAAAAACCATGAGACTTCCCCCTCCAAGCGAGATGAGGCCCGATTCCCCTGCACTGCATGCAGAGCAATTCCGTGAGCCCCCTGAAACATGTCAGGAGCCTCGACTTGCTTGATGGATGTCGAGACAGTCCGCAAAAACACTGTCACAAGTAGAGAGGGACCCTGAGGTCACACCAGCATCGCGAAGGAGCTCCATGGGCCCCAAATCAACTCGAGATGAGGCCCGCTTCCCCTGCATTGACTCCAGAGCCATCCCCCGTTCCCCATCAAACACGACCTGAGGCTTGACTCCCTTTAGGCAACTCCAGAGGTTCCCCGAGAACAACGGGCCAAGTCTAGAGGAGTACCAAGTTCAGCAGAGCAACTCGAGGACTGCTCCGTGTACCCCAAATTGCCTCGAGATGAGAGCTGATTCCCTGGCTTAGACTCAAGACGTAGGCCACCTTTCCACAAGCCCCTCAAGAGGAGGCTTCTCTCAGCAATAGGTATGAGGGAGGGACCCTGAGATTGCTGCCTCAATGGGCATATACACCGAGAAGCCCTGACTCGAAAGGAGGCCGGGTTTCCTTGCAGTGGCTTGAATACAGTCTAGTCTTTCATCTCACAAGTGAAGGGATGTCTGCACCACCTGTGGAGTCCCTAGAGAAAGCCCTAGGTCCCCGACTCCTTTCGACGGAATGCCTCACATGCCTCTGACACCTCGAGAGGCACGCAGAGCTCACTGCTTCAAATTTGACGGAGCCTGACTCCTCTTGAACATTGACAGGAATCCCAGTATCCCTGTGGCTACTGGAAAGGGACCCTGGGTCTCCCGACTCACCTCGAGAAGCGTCCTTTTGCCCTGCCAAGCCTCGAAGAGACTCCTGAGGTGTCCCTCGTAACTCGACAGGAGTCCTGACTTCGTTGAACAAACACGAGGGTTGAAGGGCCATCCCCGCCGTAAGTCGAGAATGTACCCCAGGTCCCCGCCGCAACTCGAGAAAAAACCATGAGACTTCCCCCTCCAAGCGAGATGAGGCCCGATTCCCCTGCACTGCATGCAGAGCAATTCCGTGAGCCCCCTGAAACATGTCAGGAGCCTCGACTTGCTTGATGGATGTCGAGACAGTCCGCAAAAAACACTGTCACAAGTAGAGAGGGACCCTGAGGTCACACCAGCATCGCGAAGGAGCTCCATGGGCCCCAAATCAACTCGAGATGAGGCCCGCTTCCCCTGCATTGACTCCAGAGCCATCCCCCGTTCCCCATCAAACACGACCTGAGGCTTGACTCCCTTTAGGCAACTCCAGAGGTTCCCCGAGAACAACGGGCCAAGTCTAGAGGAGTACCAAGTTCAGCAGAGCAACTCGAGGACTGCTCCGTGTACCCCAAATTGCCTCGAGATGAGAGCTGATTCCCTGGCTTAGACTCAAGACGTAGGCCACCTTTCCACAAGCCCCTCAAGAGGAGGCTTCTCTCAGCAATAGGTATGAGGGAGGGACCCTGAGATTGCTGCCTCAATGGGCATATACACCGAGAAGCCCTGACTCGAAAGGAGGCCGGGTTTCCTTGCAGTGGCTTGAATACAGTCTAGTCTTTCATCTCACAAGGTGAAGGGATGTCTGCACCACCTGTGGAGTCCCTAGAGAAAGCCCTAGGTCCCCGACTCCTTTCGACGGAATGCCTCACATGCCTCTGACACCTCGAGAGGCACGCAGAGCTCACTGCTTCAAAATTTGACGGAGCCTGACTCCTCTTGAACATTGACAGGAATCCCAGTATCCCTGTGGCTACTGGAAAGGGACCCTGGGTCTCCCGACTCACCTCGAGAAGCGTCCTTTTGCCCTGCCAAGCCTCGAAGAGACTCCTGAGGTGTCCCTCGTAACTCGACAGGAGTCCTGACTTCGTTGAACAAAACACGAGGGTTGAAGGGCCATCCCCGCCGTAAGTCGAGAATGTACCCCAGGTCCCCGCCGCAACTCGAGAAAAAAAACCATGAGACTTCCCCCTCCAAGCGAGATGAGGCCCGATTCCCCTGCACTGCATGCAGAGCAATTCCGTGAGCCCCCTGAAACATGTCAGGAGCCTCGACTTGCTTGATGGATGTCGAGACAGTCCGCAAAAAAACACTGTCACAAGTAGAGAGGGACCCTGAGGTCACACCAGCATCGCGAAGGAGCTCCATGGGCCCCAAATCAACTCGAGATGAGGCCCGCTTCCCTGCATTGACTCCAGAGCCATCCCCCGTTCCCCATCAAACACGACCTGAGGCTTGACTCCCTTTAGGCAACTCCAGAGGTTCCCCGAGAACAACGGGCCAAGTCTAGAGGAGTACCAAGTTCAGCAGAGCAACTCGAGGACTGCTCCGTGTACCCCAAATTGCCTCGAGATGAGAGCTGATTCCCTGGCTTAGACTCAAGACGTAGGCCACCTTTCCACAAGCCCCTCAAGAGGAGGCTTCTCTCAGCAATAGGTATGAGGGAGGGACCCTGAGATTGCTGCCTCAATGGGCATATACACCGAGAAGCCCTGACTCGAAAGGAGGCCGGCTTTCCTTGCAGTGGCTTGAATACAGTCTAGTCTTTCATCTCACAAGGTGAAGGGATGTCTGCACCACCTGTGGAGTCCCTAGAGAAAGCCCTAGGTCCCCGACTCCTTTCGACGGAATGCCTCACATGCCTCTGACACCTCGAGAGGCACGCAGAGCTCACTGCTTCAAAATTTGACGGAGCCTGACTCCTCTTGAACATTGACAGGAATCCCAGTATCCCTGTGGCTACTGGAAAGGGACCCTGGGTCTCCCGACTCACCTCGAGAAGCGTTCCTTTTGCCCTGCCAAGCCTCGAAGAGACTCCTGAGGTGTCCCTCGTAACTCGACAGGAGTCCTGACTTCGTTGAACAAACACGAGGGTTGAAGGGCCATCCCCGCCGTAAGTCGAGAATGTACCCCAGGTCCCCGCCGCAACTCGAGAAAAACCATGAGACTTCCCCCTCCAAGCGAGATGAGGCCCGATTCCCCTGCACTGCATGCAGAGCAAATCCGTGAGCCCCCTGAAACATGTCAGGAGCCTCGACTTGCTTGATGGATGTCGAGACAGTCCGCAAAAACACTGTCACAAGTAGAGAGGGACCCTGAGGTCACACCAGCATCGCGAAGGAGCTCCATGGGCCCCAAATCAACTCGAGATGAGGCCCGCTTCCCCTGCATTGACTCCAGAGCCATCCCCCGTTCCCCATCAAACACGACCTGAGGCTTGACTCCCTTTAGGCAACTCCAGAGGTTCCCGAGAACAACGGGCCAAGTCTAGAGGAGTACCAAGTTCAGCAGAGCAACTCGAGGACTGCTCCCCCCCCCCTTGTACCCCAAATTGCCTCGAGATGAGAGCTGATTCCCTGGCTTAGACTCAAGACGTAGGCCACCTTTCCACAAGCCCCTCAAGAGGAGGCTTCTCTCAGCAATAGGTATGAGGGAGGGACCCTGAGATTGCTGCCTCAATGGGCATATACACACGAGAAGCCCTGACTCGAAAGGAGGGCACGCGGCTTTCCTTGCAGTGGCTTGAATACAGTCTAGTCTTTCATCTCACAAGGTGAAGGGATGTCTGCACCACCTGTGGAGTCCCTAGAGAAAGCCCTAGGTCCCCGACTCCTTTCGACGGAATGCCTCACATGCCTCTGACACCATCGAGAGGCACGCAGAGCTCACTGCTTCAAAATTTGACGGAGCCTGACTCCTCTTGAACATTGACAGGAATCCCAGTATCCCTGTGGCTACTGGAAAGGGACCCTGGGTCTCCCGACTCACCTCGAGAAGCGTCCCTTTTGCCCTGCCAAGCCTCGAAGAGACTCCTGAGGTGTCCCTCGTAACTCGACAGGAGTCCTGACTTCGTTGAACAACACGAGGGTTGAAGGGCCATCCCCGCCGTAAGTCGAGAATGTACCCCAGGTCCCCCCGCAACTCGAGAAAAAAACATGAGACTTCCCCCCAAGCGAGATGAGGCCCGATTCCCCTGCACTGCATGCAGAGCAATTCCGTGAGCCCCCTGAAACATGTCAGGAGCCTCGACTTGCTTGATGGATGTCGAGACAGTCCGCAAAAAAAACACTGTCACAAGTAGAGAGGGACCCTGAGGTCACACCAGCATCGCGAAGGAGCTCCATGGGCCCCAAATCAACTCGAGATGAGGCCCGCTTCCCCTGCATTGACTCCAGAGCCATCCCCCGTTCCCCATCAAACACGACCTGAGGCTTGACTCCCTTTAGGCAACTCCAGAGGTTCCCCGAGAACAACGGGCCAAGTCTAGAGGAGTACCAAGTTCAGCAGAGCAACTCGAGGACTGCTCCGTGTACCCCAAATTGCCTCGAGATGAGAGCTGATTCCCTGGCTTAGACTCAAGACGTAGGCCACCTTTCCACAAGCCCCTCAAGAGGAGGCTTCTCTCAGCAATAGGTATGAGGGAGGGACCCTGAGATTGCTGCCTCAATGGGCATATACACCGAGAAGCCCTGACTCGAAAGGAGGCCGGTTTCCTTGCAGTGGCTTGAATACAGTCTAGTCTTTCATCTCACAAGGTGAAGGGATGTCTGCACCACCTGTGGAGTCCCTAGAGAAAGCCCTAGGTCCCCGACTCCTTTCGACGGAATGCCTCACATGCCTCTGACACCCCGAGAGGCACGCAGAGCTCACTGCTTCAAAATTTGACGGAGCCTGACTCCTCTTGAACATTGACAGGAATCCCAGTATCCCTGTGGCTACTGGAAAGGGACCCTGGGTCTCCCGACTCACCTCGAGAAGCGTTCCTTTTGCCCTGCCAAGCCTCGAAGAGACTCCTGAGGTGTCCCTCGTAACTCGACAGGAGTCCTGACTTCGTTGAACCAACACGAGGGTTGAAGGGCCATCCCCGCCGTAAGTCGAGAATGTACCCCAGGTCCCCGCCGCAACTCGAGAAAAACCATGAGACTTCCCCCTCCAAGCGAGATGAGGCCCGATTCCCCTGCACTGCATGCAGAGCAATTCCGTGAGCCCCCTGAAACATGTCAGGAGCCTCGACTTGCTTGATGGATGTCGAGACAGTCCGCAAAAAACACTGTCACAAGTAGAGAGGGACCCTGAGGTCACACCAGCATCGCGAAGGAGCTCCATGGGCCCCAAATCAACTCGAGATGAGGCCCGCTTCCCCTGCATTGACTCCAGAGCCATCCCCCGTTCCCCATCAAACACGACCTGAGGCTTGACTCCCTTTAGGCAACTCCAGAGGGTTCCCCCGAGAACAACGGGGCCAAGTCTAGAGGAGTACCAAGTTCAGCAGAGCAACTCGAGGACTGCTCCGTGTACCCCAAATTGCCTCGAGATGAGAGCTGATTCCCTGGCTTAGACTCAAGACGTAGGCCACCTTTCCACAAGCCCCTCAAGAGGAGGCTTCTCTCAGCAATAGGTATGAGGGAGGGACCCTGAGATTGCTGCCTCAATGGGCATATACACCGAGAAGCCCTGACTCGAAAGGAGGCCGGGTTTTCCTTGCAGTGGCTTGAATACAGTCTAGTCTTTCATCTCACAAGCTGAAGGGATGTCTGCACCACCTGTGGAGTCCCTAGAGAAAGCCCTAGGTCCCCGACTCCTTTCGACGGAATGCCTCACATGCCTCTGACACCCAGAGAGGCACGCAGAGCTCACTGCTTCAAAATTTGACGGAGCCTGACTCCTCTTGAACATTGACAGGAATCCCAGTATCCCTGTGGCTACTGGAAAGGGACCCTGGGTCTCCCGACTCACCTCGAGAAGCGTCCCTTTTTTTGCCCTGCCAAGCCTCGAAGAAGACTCCTGAGGTGTCCCTCGTAACTCGACAGGAGTCCTGACTTCGTTGAAACAAACACGAGGGTTGAAGGGCCATCCCCCGCCGTAAGTCGAGAATGTACCCCAGGTCCCCCCGCCGCAACTCGAGAAAAACCATGAGACTTCCCCCTCCAAGCGAGATGAGGCCCGATTCCCCTGCACTGCATGCAGAGCAATTCCGTGAGCCCCCTGAAACATGTCAGGAGCCTCGACTTGCTTGATGGATGTCGAGACAGTCCGCAAAAACACACTGTCACAAGTAGAGAGGGACCCTGAGGTCACACCAGCATCGCGCGAAGGAGCTCCATGGGCCCCAAATCAACTCGAGATGAGGCCCGCTTCCCCTGCATTGACTCCAGAGCCATCCCCACGTTCCCCATCAAACACGACCTGAGGCTTGACTCCCTTTAGGCAACTCCAGAGGTTCCCAGACCCCTGAGAACAACGGGCCAAGTCTAGAAGTGCGAGTACCAAGTTCAGCAGAGCAACTCGAGGACTGCTTGCCGTGTACCCCAAATTGCCTCGAGATGAGAGCTGATTCCCTGGCTTAGACTCAAGACGTAGGCCACCTTTCCACAAGCCCCTCAAGAGGAGGCTTCTCTCAGCAATAGGTATGAGGGAGGGACCCTGAGATTGCTGCCTCAATGGGCATATACACCGAGAAGCCCTGACTCGAAAGGAGGCCGGGTTTCCCTTGCAGTGGCTTGAATACAGTCTAGTCTTTCATCTCACAAGGTGAAGGGATGTCTGCACCACCTGTGGAGTCCCTAGAGAAAGCCCTAGGTCCCCGACTCCTTTCGACGGAATGCCTCACATGCCTCTGACACCTCGAGAGGCACGCAGAGCTCACTGCTTCAAAATTTGACGGAGCCTGACTCCTCTTGAACAATTGACAGGAATCCCCAGTATCCCTGTGGCTACTGGAAAGGGACCCTGGGTCTCCCGACTCACCTCGAGAAGCGTCCCTTTTGCCCTGCCAAGCCTCGAAGAGACTCCTGAGGTGTCCCTCGTAACTCGACAGGAGTCCTGACTTCGTTGAACAAACACGAGGGTTTTGAAGGGCCATCCCCGCCGTAAGTCGAGAATGTACCCCAGGTCCCCGCCGCAACTCGAGAAAAAACCATGAGACTTCCCCCTCCAAGCGAGATGAGGCCCGATTCCCCTGCACTGCATGCAGAGCAATTCCGTGAGCCCCCTGAAACATGTCAGGACAGCCTCGACTTGCTTGATGGATGTCGAGACAGTCCGCAAAAACACACTGTCACAAGTAGAGAGGGACCCTGAGGTCACACCAGCATCGCGAAGGGAGCTCCATGGGGCCCCAAATCAACTCGAGATGAGGCCCCCGCTTCCCCTGCATTGACTTCCAGAGCCATCCCCCCTGTTCCCCATCAAACACGACCTGAGGCTTGACTCCCTTTAGGCAACTCCAGAGGTACCCCGAGAACAACGGGCCAAGTCTAGAGGAGTACCAAGTTCAGCAGAGCAACTCGAGGACTGCTCCGTGTACCCCAAATTGCCTCGAGATGAGAGCTGATTCCCTGGCTTAGACTCAAGACGTAGGCCACCTTTCCACAAAGCCCCTCAAGAGGAGGCTTCTCTCAGCAATAGGTATGAGGGAGGGACCCTGAGATTGCTGCCTCAATGGGCATATACACCGAGAAGCCCTGACTCGAAAAGGAGGCCGGGGTTTCCTTGCAGTGGCTTGAATACAGTCTAGTCTTTCATCTCACAAGGTGAAGGGATGTCTGCACCACCTGTGGAGTCCCTAGAGAAAAAGCCCTAGGTCCCCGACTCCTTTCGACGGAATGCCTCACATGCCTCTGACACCTCGAGAGGCACGCAGAGCTCACTGCTTCAAAATTTGACGGAGCCTGACTCCTCTTGAACATTGACAGGAATCCCAGTATCCCTGTGGCTACTGGAAAGGGACCCTGGGTCTCCCGACTCACCTCGAGAAGCGTCCCTTTTGCCCTGCCAAGCCTCGAAGAGACTCCTGAGGTGTCCCCTCGTAACTCGACAGGAGTCCTGACTTCGTTGAACACAAACACGAGGGTTGAAGGGCCATCCCCGCCGTAAGTCGAGAATGTACCCCAGGTCCCCGCCGCAACTCGAGAAAAAACCATGAGACTTCCCCCTCCAAGCGAGATGAGGCCCGATTCCCCTGCACTGCATGCAGAGCAATTCCGTGAGCCCCCTGAAACATGTCAGGAGCCTCGACTTGCTTGATGGATGTCGAGACAGTCCGCAAAAAAAACACACTGTCACAAGTAGAGAGGGACCCTGAGGTCACACCAGCATCGCGAAGGAGCTCCATGGGCCCCCAAATCAACTCGAGATGAGGCCCGCTTCCCCTGCATTGACTCCAGAGCCATCCCCCGTTCCCCATCAAACACGACCTGAGGCTTGACTCCCTTTAGGCAACTCCAGAGGTTCCAGGGGAACAACGGGCCAAGTCTAGAGGAGTACCAAGTTCAGCAGAGCAACTCGAGGACTGCTCCGTGTGTACCCCAAATTGCCTCGAGATGAGAGCTGATTCCCTGGCTTAGACTCAAGACGTAGGCCACCTTTCCACAAGCCCCTCAAGAGGAGGCTTCTCTCAGCAATAGGTATGAGGGAGGGACCCTGAGATTGCTGCCTCAATGGGCATATACACCGAGAAGCCCTGACTCGAAAGGAGGCCGGGTTTCCTTGCAGTGGCTTGAATACAGTCTAGTCTTTCATCTCACAAGGTGAAGGGATGTCTGCACCACCTGTGGAGTCCCTAGAGAAAGCCCTAGGTCCCCCGACTCCTTTCGACGGAATGCCTCACATGCCTCTGACACCTCGAGAGGCACGCAGAGCTCACTGCTTCAAAATTTGACGGAGCCTGACTCCTCTTGAACATTGACAGGAATCCCAGTATCCCTGTGGCTACTGGAAAGGGACCCTGGGTCTCCCGACTCACCTCGAGAAGCGTCCCCTTTTTGCCCTGCCAAGCCTCGAAGAGAGACTCCTGAGGTGTCCCTCGTAACTCGACAGGAGTCCTGACTTCGTTGAACAAACACGAGGGTTGAAGGGCCATCCCCGCCGTAAGTCGAGAATGTACCCCAGGTCCCCGCCGCAACTCGAGAAAAACCATGAGACTTCCCCCTCCAAGCGAGATGAGGCCCGATTCCCCTGCACTGCATGCAGAGCAATTCCGTGAGCCCCCTGAAACATGTCAGGAGCCTCGACTTGCTTGATGGATGTCGAGACAGTCCGCAAAAACACTGTCACAAGTAGAGAGGGACCCTGAGGTCACACCAGCATCGCGAAGGAGCTCCATGGGCCCCAAATCAACTCGAGATGAGGCCCGCTTCCCCTGCATTGACTCCAGAGCCATCCCCCCGTTCCCCATCAAACACGACCTGAGGCTTGACTCCCTTTAGGCAACTCCAGAGGTTCCCCGAGAAGAACAACGGGCCAAGTCTAGAGGAGTACCAAGTTCAGCAGAGCAACTCGAGGACTGCTCCGTGTACCCCAAATTGCCTCGAGATGAGAGCTGATTCCCTGGCTTAGACTCAAGACGTAGGCCACCTTTCCACAAGCCCCTCAAGAGGAGGCTTCTCTCAGCAATAGGTATGAGGGAGGGACCCTGAGATTGCTGCCTCAATGGGCATATACACCGAGAAGCCCTGACTCGAAAGGAGGCCGGGTTTCCTTGCAGTGGCTTGAATACAGTCTAGTCTTTCTTCTCACAAGGTGAAGGGATGTCTGCACCACCTGTGGAGTCCCTAGAGAAAGCCCTAGGTCCCCGACTCCTTTCGACGGAATGCCTCACATGCCTCTGACACCTCGAGAGGCACGCAGAGCTCACTGCTTCAAAATTTGACGGAGCCTGACTCCTCTTGAACATTGACAGGAATCCCAGTATCCCTGTGGCTACTGGAAAGGGACCCTGGGTCTCCCGACTCACCTCGAGAAGCGTCCCTTTTGCCCTGCCAAAGCCTCGAAGAGACTCCTGAGGTGTCCCTCGTAACTCGACAGGACTCCTGACTTCGTTGAACAAACACGACGAGGGTTGAAGGGCCATCCCCGCCGTAAGTCGAGAATGTACCCCAGGTCCCCGCCGCAACTCGAGAAAAACCATGAGACTTCCCCCTCCAAGCGAGATGAGGCCCGATTCCCCTGCACTGCATGCAGAGCAATTCCGTGAGCCCCCTGAAACATGTCAGGAGCCTCGACTTGCTTGATGGATGTCGAGACAGTCCGCAAAAACACTGTCACAAGTAGAGAGGGGACCCTGAGGTCACACCAGCATCGCGAAGGAGCTCCATGGGCCCCAAATCAACTCGAGATGAGGCCCGCTTCCCCTGCATTGACTCCAGAGCCATCCCCCGTTCCCCATCAAACACGACCTGAGGCTTGACTCCCTTTAGGCAACTCCAGAGGTTCCCCCCGAGAACAACGGGCCAAGTCTAGAGGAGTACCAAGTTCAGCAGAGCAACTCGAGGACTGCTCCGTGTACCCCAAATTGCCTCGAGATGAGAGCTGATTCCCTGGCTTAGACTCAAGACGTAGGCCACCTTTCCACAAGCCCCTCAAGAGGAGGCTTCTCTCAGCAATAGGTATGAGGGAGGGACCCTGAGATTGCTGCCTCAATGGGCATATACACACGAGAAGCCCTGACTCGAAAGGAGGCCGGCTTTTCCTTGCAGTGGCTTGAATACAGTCTAGTCTTTCATCTCACAAGCTGAAGGGATGTCTGCACCACCTGTGGAGTCCCTAGAGAAAGCCCTAGGTCCCCGACTCCTTTCGACGGAATGCCTCACATGCCTCTGACACCTCGAGAGAAGCACGCAGAGCTCACTGCTTCAAAATTTGACGGAGCCTGACTCCTCTTGAACATTGACAGGAATCCCAGTATCCCTGTGGCTACTGGAAAGGGACCCTGGGTCTCCCGACTCAACTCGAGAAGCGTTCCTTTTGCCCTGCCAAGCCTCGAAGAGAGACTCCTGAGGTGTCCCTCGTAACTCGACAGGAGTCCTGACTTCGTTGAACAAACACGAGGGTTGAAGGGCCATCCCCGCCGTAAGTCGAGAATGTACCCCAGGTCCCCAGCCGCAACTCGAGAAAAACCCATGAGACTTCCCCCAGGTCCAAGCGAGATGAGGCCCGATTCCCCTGCACTGCATGCAGAGCAATTCCGTGAGCCCCCTGAAACATGTCAGGAGCCTCGACTTGCTTGATGGATGTCGAGACAGTCCGCAAAAACACTGTCACAAGTAGAGAGGGACCCTGAGGTCACACCAGCATCGCGAAGGAGCTCCATGGGCCCCCAAATCAACTCGAGATGAGGCCCGCTTCCCCTGCATTGACTCCAGAGCCATCCCCCGTTCCCCATCAAACACGACCTGAGGCTTGACTCCCTTTAGGCAACTCCAGAGGTTTCCCCCCGAGAACAACGGGCCAAGTCTAGAGGAGTACCAAGTTCAGCAGAGCAACTCGAGGACTGCTCCGTGTACCCCAAAAATTGCCTCGAGATGAGAGCTGATTCCCTGGCTTAGACTCAAGACGTAGGCCACCTTTCCACAAGCCCCTCAAGAGGAGGCTTCTCTCAGCAATAGGTATGAGGGAGGGACCCTGAGATTGCTGCCTCAATGGGCATATACACCGAGAAGCCCTGACTCGAAAGGAGGCCGGCTTTCCTTGCAGTGGCTTGAATACAGTCTAGTCTTTCATCTCACAAGCTGAAGGGATGTCTGCACCACCTGTGGAGTCCCTAGAGAAAGCCCTAGGTCCCCGACTCCTTTCGACGGAATGCCTCACATGCCTCTGACACCTCGAGAGGCACGCAGAGCTCACTGCTTCAAAATTTGACGGAGCCTGACTCCTCTTGAACATTGACAGGAATCCCAGTATCCCTGTGGCTACTGGAAAGGGACCCTGGGTCTCCCGACTCACCTCGAGAAGCGTTCCTTTTGCCCTGCCAAGCCTCGAAGAGACTCCTGAGGTGTCCCTCGTAACTCGACAGGAGTCCTGACTTCGTTGAACCAACACACGAGGGTTGAAGGGCCATCCCCCCCGCCGTAAGTCGAGAATGTACCCCAGGTCCCCGCCGCAACTCGAGAAAAACCATGAGACTTCCCCCTCCAAGCGAGATGAGGCCCGATTCCCCTGCACTGCATGCAGAGCAATTCCGTGAGCCCCCTGAAACATGTCAGGAGCCTCGACTTGCTTGATGGATGTCGAGACAGTCCGCAAAAACACTGTCACAAGTAGAGAGGGACCCTGAGGTCACACCAGCATCGCGAAGGAGCTCCATGGCCCCCAAATCAACTCGAGATGAGGCCCGCTTCCCCTGCATTGACTCCAGAGCCATCCCCCCGTTCCCCATCAAACACGACCTGAGGCTTGACTCCCTTTAGGCAACTCCAGAGGTTCCCCGAGAACAACGGGCCAAGTCTAGAGGAGTACCAAGTTCAGCAGAGCAACTCGAGGACTGCTCCGTGTACCCCAAATTGCCTCGAGATGAGAGCTGATTCCCTGGCTTAGACTCAAGACGTAGGCCACCTTTCCACAAGCCCCTCAAGAGGAGGCTTCTCTCAGCAATAGGTATGAGGGAGGGACCCTGAGATTGCTGCCTCAATGGGCATATACACCGAGAAGCCCTGACTCGAAAGGAGGCCGGCTTTCCTTGCAGTGGCTTGAATACAGTCTAGTCTTTCATCTCACAAGCTGAAGGGATGTCTGCACCACCTGTGGAGTCCCTAGAGAAAGCCCTAGGTCCCCGACTCCTTTCGACGGAATGCCTCACATGCCTCTGACACCTCGAGAGGCACGCAGAGCTCACTGCTTCAAAATTTGACGGAGCCTGACTCCTCTTGAACATTGACAGGAATCCCAGTATCCCTGTGGCTACTGGAAAGGGGACCCTGGGTCTCCCGACTCACCTCGAGAAGCGTTCCTTTTGCCCTGCCAAGCCTCGAAGAGACTCCTGAGGTGTCCCTCGTAACTCGACAGGAGTCCTGACTTCGTTGAACCAACACGAGGGTTGAAGGGCCCATCCCCGCCGTAAGTCGAGAATGTACCCCAGGTCCCCGCCGCAACTCGAGAAAAACCATGAGACTTCCCCCTCCAAGCGAGATGAGGCCCGATTCCCATGCACTGCATGCAGAGCAATTCCGTGAGCCCCTGAAACATGTCAGGAGCCTCGACTTGCTTGATGGATGTCGAGACAGTCCGCAAAAACACTGTCACAAGTAGAGAGGGACCCTGAGGTCACACCAGCATCGCGAAGGAGCTCCATGGGCCCCAAATCAACTCGAGATGAGGCCCGCTTCCCCTGCATTGACTCCAGAGCCATCCCCCCCCCGTGTTCCCCATCAAACACGACCTGAGGCTTGACTCCCTTTAGGCAACTCCAGAGGTTCCCCCGAGAACAACGGGCCAAGTCTAGAGGAGTACCAAGTTCAGCAGAGCAACTCGAGGACTGCTCCGTGTACCCCAAATTGCCTCGAGATGAGAGCTGATTCCCTGGCTTAGACTCAAGACGTAGGCCACCTTTCCACAAGCCCCTCAAGAGGAGGCTTCTCTCAGCAATAGGTATGAGGGAGGGACCCTGAGATTGCTGCCTCAATGGGCATATACACCGAGAAGCCCTGACTCGAAAGGAGGCCGGCTTTCCTTGCAGTGGCTTGAATACAGTCTAGTCTTTCATCTCACAAGCTGAAGGGATGTCTGCACCACCTGTGGAGTCCCTAGAGAAAGCCCTAGGTCCCAGACTCCTTTCGACGGAATGCCTCACATGCCTCTGACACCTCGAGAGGCACGCAGAGCTCACTGCTTCAAAATTTGACGGAGCCTGACTCCTCTTGAACATTGACAGGAATCCCAGTATCCCTGTGGCTACTGGAAAGGGACCCTGGGTCTCCCGACTCACCTCGAGAAGCGTTCCTTTTGCCCTGCCAAGCCTCGAAGAGACTCCTGAGGTGTCCCTCGTAACTCGACAGGAGTCCTGACTTCGTTGAACCAACACGAGGGTTGAAGGGCCACCCCCGCCGTAAGTCGAGAATGTACCCCAGGTCCCCGCCGCAACTCGAGAAAAACCATGAGACTTCCCCCTCCAAGCGAGATGAGGCCCGATTCCCCCGCACTGCATGCAGAGCAATTCCGTGAGCCCCCTGAAACATGTCAGGAGCCTCGACTTGCTTGATGGATGTCGAGACAGTCCGCAAAAACACTGTCACAAGTAGAGAGGGACCCTGAGGTCACACCAGCATCGCGAAGGAGCTCCATGGGCCCCAAATCAACTCGAGATGAGGCCCGCTTCCCCTGCATTGACTCCAGAGCCATCCCCCGTTCCCCATCAAACACGACCTGAGGCTTGACTCCCTTTAGGCAACTCCAGAGGTTCCCCGAGAACAACGGGCCAAGTCTAGAGGAGTACCAAGTTCAGCAGAGCAACTCGAGGACTGCTCCGTGTACCCCAAATTGCCTCGAGATGAGAGCTGATTCCCTGGCTTAGACTCAAGACGTAGGCCACCTTTCCACAAGCCCCTCAAGAGGAGGCTTCTCTCAGCAATAGGTATGAGGGAGGGACCCTGAGATTGCTGCCTCAATGGGCATATACACCGAGAAGCCCTGACTCGAAAGGAGGCCGGCTTTCCTTGCAGTGGCTTGAATACAGTCTAGTCTTTCATCTCACAAGCTGAAGGGATGTCTGCACCACCTGTGGAGTCCCTAGAGAAAGCCCTAGGTCCCCGACTCCTTTCGACGGAATGCCTCACATGCCTCTGACACCTCGAGAGGCACGCAGAGCTCACTGCTTCAAAATTTGACGGAGCCTGACTCCTCTTGAACATTGACAGGAATCCCAGTATCCCTGTGGCTACTGGAAAGGGACCCTGGGTCTCCCGACTCACCTCGAGAAGCGTTCCTTTTTTGCCCTGCCAAGCCTCGAAGAGACTCCTGAGGTGTCCCTCGTAACTCGACAGGAGTCCTGACTTCGTTGAACCAACACGAGGGTTGAAGGGCCATCCCCGCCGTAAGTCGAGAATGTACCCCAGGTCCCCGCCCGCAACTCGAGAAAAACCATGAGACTTCCCCCTCCAAGCGAGATGAGGCCCGATTCCCCTGCACTGCATGCAGAGCAATTCCGTGAGCCCCCTGAAACATGTCAGGAGCCTCGACTTGCTTGATGGATGTCGAGACAGTCCGCAAAAACACTGTCACAAGTAGAGAGGGACCCTGAGGTCACACCAGCATCGCGAAGGAGCTCCATGGGCCCCAAATCAACTCGAGATGAGGCCCGCTTCCCCTGCATTGACTCCAGAGCCATCCCCCGTTCCCCATCAAACACGACCTGAGGCTTGACTCCCTTTAGGCAACTCCAGAGGTTCCCCGAGAACAACGGGCCAAGTCTAGAGGAGTACCAAGTTCAGCAGAGCAACTCGAGGACTGCTCCGTGTACCCCAAATTGCCTCGAGATGAGAGCTGATTCCCTGGCTTAGACTCAAGACGTAGGCCACCTTTCCACAAGCCCCTCAAGAGGAGGCTTCTCTCAGCAATAGGTATGAGGGAGGGACCCTGAGATTGCTGCCTCAATGGGCATATACACCGAGAAGCCCTGACTCGAAAGGAGGCCGGCTTTTCCTTGCAGTGGCTTGAATACAGTCTAGTCTTTCATCTCACAAGCTGAAGGGATGTCTGCACCACCTGTGGAGTCCCTAGAGAAAGCCCTAGGTCCCCGACTCCTTTCGACGGAATGCCTCACATGCCTCTGACACCTCGAGAGGCACGCAGAGCTCACTGCTTCAAAATTTGACGGAGCCTGACTCCTCTTGAACATTGACAGGAATCCCAGTATCCCTGTGGCTACTGGAAAGGGACCCTGGGTCTCCCGACTCACCTCGAGAAGCGTTCCTTTTGCCCTGCCAAGCCTCGAAGAGACTCCTGAGGTGTCCCTCGTAACTCGACAGGAGTCCTGACTTCGTTGAACCAACACGAGGGTTGAAGGGCCATCCCCGCCGTAAGTCGAGAATGTACCCCAGGTCCCCGCCGCAACTCGAGAAAAAAAACCATGAGACTTCCCCCTCCAAGCGAGATGAGGCCCGATTCCCCTGCACTGCATGCAGAGCAATTCCGTGAGCCCCCTGAAACATGTCAGGAGCCTCGACTTGCTTGATGGATGTCGAGACAGTCCGCAAAAACACTGTCACACAGTAGAGAGGGACCCTGAGGTCACACCAGCATCGCGAAGGAGCTCCATGGGCCCCAAATCAACTCGAGATGAGGCCCGCTTCCCCTGCATTGACTCCAGAGCCATCCCCCGTTCCCCATCAAACACGACCTGAGGCTTGACTCCCTTTAGGCAACTCCAGAGGTTCCCCGAGAACAACGGGCCAAGTCTAGAGGAGTACCAAGTTCAGCAGAGCAACTCGAGGACTGCTCCGTGTACCCCAAATTGCCTCGAGATGAGAGCTGATTCCCTGGCTTAGACTCAAGACGTAGGCCACCTTTCCACAAGCCCCTCAAGAGGAGGCTTCTCTCAGCAATAGGTATGAGGGAGGGACCCTGAGATTGCTGCCTCAATGGGCATATACACCGAGAAGCCCTGACTCGAAAGGAGGCCGGCTTTCCTTGCAGTGGCTTGAATACAGTCTAGTCTTTCATCTCACAAGCTGAAGGGATGTCTGCACCACCTGTGGAGTCCCTAGAGAAAGCCCTAGGTCCCCGACTCCTTTCGACGGAATGCCTCACATGCCTCTGACACCTCGAGAGGCACGCAGAGCTCACTGCTTCAAAATTTGACGGAGCCTGACTCCTCTTGAACATTGACAGGAATCCCAGTATCCCTGTGGCTACTGGAAAGGGACCCTGGGTCTCCCGACTCACCTCGAGAAGCGTTCCTTTTGCCCTGCCAAGCCTCGAAGAGACTCCTGAGGTGTCCCTCGTAACTCGACAGGAGTCCTGACTTCGTTGAACAAACACGAGGGTTGAAGGGCCATCCCCGCCGTAAGTCGAGAATGTACCCCAGGTCCCCGCCGCAACTCGAGAAAAACCATGAGACTTCCCCCTCCAAGCGAGATGAGGCCCGATTCCCCTGCACTGCATGCAGAGCAATTCCGTGAGCCCCCTGAAACATGTCAGGAGCCTCGACTTGCTTGATGGATGTCGAGACAGTCCGCAAAAACACTGTCACAAGTAGAGAGGGACCCTGAGGTCACACCAGCATCGCGAAGGAGCTCCATGGGCCCCAAATCAACTCGAGATGAGGCCCGCTTCCCCTGCATTGACTCCAGAGCCATCCCCCGTTCCCCATCAAACACGACCTGAGGCTTGACTCCCTTTAGGCAACTCCAGAGGTTCCCCGAGAACAACGGGCCAAGTCTAGAGGAGTACCAAGTTCAGCAGAGCAACTCGAGGACTGCTCCGTGTACCCCAAATTGCCTCGAGATGAGAGCTGATTCCCTGGCTTAGACTCAAGACGTAGGCCACCTTTCCACAAGCCCCTCAAGAGGAGGCTTCTCTCAGCAATAGGTATGAGGGAGGGACCCTGAGATTGCTGCCTCAATGGGCATATACACCGAGAAGCCCTGACTCGAAAGGAGGCCGGGTTTCCTTGCAGTGGCTTGAATACAGTCTAGTCTTTCATCTCACAAGGTGAAGGGATGTCTGCACCACCTGTGGAGTCCCTAGAGAAAGCCCTAGGTCCCCGACTCCTTTCGACGGAATGCCTCACATGCCTCTGACACCTCGAGAGGCACGCAGAGCTCACTGCTTCAAAATTTGACGGAGCCTGACTCCTCTTGAACATTGACAGGAATCCCAGTATCCCTGTGGCTACTGGAAAGGGACCCTGGGTCTCCCGACTCACCTCGAGAAGCGTCCCTTTTGCCCTGCCAAGCCTCGAAGAGACTCCTGAGGTGTCCCTCGTAACTCGACAGGAGTCCTGACTTCGTTGAACCAACACGAGGGTTGAAGGGCCATCCCCGCCGTAAGTCGAGAATGTACCCCAGGTCCCCGCCGCAACTCGAGAAAAACCATGAGACTTCCCCCTCCAAGCGAGATGAGGCCCGATTCCCCTGCACTGCATGCAGAGCAATTCCGTGAGCCCCCTGAAACATGTCAGGAGCCTCGACTTGCTTGATGGATGTCGAGACAGTCCGCAAAAACACTGTCACAAGTAGAGAGGGACCCTGAGGTCACACCAGCATCGCGAAGGAGCTCCATGGGCCCCAAATCAACTCGAGATGAGGCCCGCTTCCCCTGCATTGACTCCAGAGCCATCCCCCGTTCCCCATCAAACACGACCTGAGGCTTGACTCCCTTTAGGCAACTCCAGAGGTTCCCCGAGAACAACGGGCCAAGTCTAGAGGAGTACCAAGTTCAGCAGAGCAACTCGAGGACTGCTCCGTGTACCCCAAATTGCCTCGAGATGAGAGCTGATTCCCTGGCTTAGACTCAAGACGTAGGCCACCTTTCCACAAGCCCCTCAAGAGGAGGCTTCTCTCAGCAATAGGTATGAGGGAGGGACCCTGAGATTGCTGCCTCAATGGGCATATACACACCGACCGAGAAGCCCTGACTCGAAAGGAGGCCGGCGGGTTTCCTTGCAGTGGCTTGAATACAGTCTAGTCTTTCATCTCACAAGGTGAAGGGATGTCTGCACCACCTGTGGAGTCCCTAGAGAAAGCCCTAGGTCCCCGACTCCTTTCGACGGAATGCCTCACATGCCTCTGACACCTCGAGAGGCACGCAGAGCTCACTGCTTCAAAATTTGACGGAGCCTGACTCCTCTTGAACATTGACAGGAATCCCAGTATCCCTGTGGCTACTGGAAAGGGACCCTGGGTCTCCCGACTCACCTCGAGAAGCGTTCCTTTTGCCCCTGCCAAGCCTCGAAGAGACTCCTGAGGTGTCCCTCGTAACTCGACAGGAGTCCTGACTTCGTTGAACAAACACGAGGGTTGAAGGGCCATCCCCGCCGTAAGTCGAGAATGTACCCCAGGTCCCCGCCGCAACTCGAGAAAAAAACCATGAGACTTCCCCCTCCAAGCGAGATGAGGCCCGATTCCCCTGCACTGCATGCAGAGCAATTCCGTGAGCCCCCTGAAACATGTCAGGAGCCTCGACTTGCTTGATGGATGTCGAGACAGTCCGCAAAAACACTGTCACAAGTAGAGAGGGACCCTGAGGTCACACCAGCATCGCGAAGGAGCTCCATGGGCCCCAAATCAACTCGAGATGAGGCCCGCTTCCCCTGCATTGACTCCAGAGCCATCCCCCGTTCCCCATCAAACACGACCTGAGGCTTGACTCCCTTTAGGCAACTCCAGAGGTTCCCCGAGAACAACGGGCCAAGTCTAGAGGAGTACCAAGTTCAGCAGAGCAACTCGAGGACTGCTCCGTGTACCCCAAATTGCCTCGAGATGAGAGCTGATTCCCTGGCTTAGACTCAAGACGTAGGCCACCTTTCCACAAGCCCCTCAAGAGGAGGCTTCTCTCAGCAATAGGTATGAGGGAGGGACCCTGAGATTGCTGCCTCAATGGGCATATACACACCGAGAAAGCCCTGACTCGAAAGGAGGCCGGTTTCCTTGCAGTGGCTTGAATACAGTCTAGTCTTTCATCTCACAAGGTGAAGGGATGTCTGCACCACCTGTGGAGTCCCTAGAGAAAGCCCTAGGTCCCCGACTCCTTTCGACGGAATGCCTCACATGCCTCTGACACCTCGAGAGGCACGCAGAGCTCACTGCTTCAAAATTTGACGGAGCCTGACTCCTCTTGAACATTGACAGGAATCCCAGTATCCCTGTGGCTACTGGAAAGGGACCCTGGGTCTCCCGACTCACCTCGAGAAGCGTTCCTTTTGCCCTGCCAAGCCTCGAAGAGACTCCTGAGGTGTCCCTCGTAACTCGACAGGAGTCCTGACTTCGTTGAACAAACACGAGGGTTGAAGGGCCATCCCCGCCGTAAGTCGAGAATGTACCCCAGGTCCCCGCCGCAACTCGAGAAAAACCATGAGACTTCCCCCTCCAAGCGAGATGAGGCCCGATTCCCCTGCACTGCATGCAGAGCAATTCCGTGAGCCCCCTGAAACATGTCAGGAGCCTCGACTTGCTTGATGGATGTCGAGACAGTCCGCAAAAACACTGTCACAAGTAGAGAGGGACCCTGAGGTCACACCAGCATCGCGAAGGAGCTCCATGGGCCCCAAATCAACTCGAGATGAGGCCCGCTTCCCCTGCATTGACTCCAGAGCCATCCCCCGTTCCCCATCAAACACGACCTGAGGCTTGACTCCCTTTAGGCAACTCCAGAGGTTCCCCGAGAACAACGGGCCAAGTCTAGAGGAGTACCAAGTTCAGCAGAGCAACTCGAGGACTGCTCCGTGTACCCCAAATTGCCTCGAGATGAGAGCTGATTCCCTGGCTTAGACTCAAGACGTAGGCCACCTTTCCACAAGCCCCTCAAGAGGAGGCTTCTCTCAGCAATAGGTATGAGGGAGGGACCCTGAGATTGCTGCCTCAATGGGCATATACACCGAGAAGCCCTGACTCGAAAGGAGGCCGGGTTTCCTTGCAGTGGCTTGAATACAGTCTAGTCTTTCATCTCACAAGGTGAAGGGATGTCTGCACCACCTGTGGAGTCCCTAGAGAAAGCCCTAGGTCCCCGACTCCTTTCGACGGAATGCCTCACATGCCTCTGACACCTCGAGAGGCACGCAGAGCTCACTGCTTCAAAATTTGACGGAGCCTGACTCCTCTTGAACATTGACAGGAATCCCAGTATCCCTGTGGCTACTGGAAAGGGACCCTGGGTCTCCCGACTCACCTCGAGAAGCGTCCCTTTTTGCCCTGCCAAGCCTCGAAGAGACTCCTGAGGTGTCCCTCGTAACTCGACAGGAGTCCTGACTTCGTTGAACAAACACGAGGGTTGAAGGGCCATCCCCGCCGTAAGTCGAGAATGTACCCCAGGTCCCCGCCGCAACTCGAGAAAAACATGAGACTTCCCCCTCCAAGCGAGATGAGGCCCGATTCCCCTGCACTGCATGCAGAGCAATTCCGTGAGCCCCCTGAAACATGTCAGGAGCCTCGACTTGCTTGATGGATGTCGAGACAGTCCGCAAAAACACTGTCACAAGTAGAGAGGGACCCTGAGGTCACACCAGCATCGCGAAGGAGCTCCATGGGCCCCAAATCAACTCGAGATGAGGCCCGCTTCCCCTGCATTGACTCCAGAGCCATCCCCCGTTCCCCATCAAACACGACCTGAGGCTTGACTCCCTTTAGGCAACTCCAGAGGTTCCCCGAGAACAACGGGCCAAGTCTAGAGGAGTACCAAGTTCAGCAGAGCAACTCGAGGACTGCTCCGTGTACCCCAAATTGCCTCGAGATGAGAGCTGATTCCCTGGCTTAGACTCAAGACGTAGGCCACCTTTCCACAAGCCCCTCAAGAGGAGGCTTCTCTCAGCAATAGGTATGAGGGAGGGACCCTGAGATTGCTGCCTCAATGGGCATATACACCGAGAAGCCCTGACTCGAAAGGAGGCCGGCTTTCCTTGCAGTGGCTTGAATACAGTCTAGTCTTTCATCTCACAAGGTGAAGGGATGTCTGCACCACCTGTGGAGTCCCTAGAGAAAGCCCTAGGTCCCCGACTCCTTTCGACGGAATGCCTCACATGCCTCTGACACCTCGAGAGGCACGCAGAGCTCACTGCTTCAAAATTTGACGGAGCCTGACTCCTCTTGAACATTGACAGGAATCCCAGTATCCCTGTGGCTACTGGAAAGGGACCCTGGGTCTCCCGACTCACCTCGAGAAGCGTCCCTTTTGCCCTGCCAAGCCTCGAAGAGACTCCTGAGGTGTCCCTCGTAACTCGACAGGAGTCCTGACTTCGTTGAACAAACACGAGGGTTGAAGGGCCATCCCCGCCGTAAGTCGAGAATGTACCCCAGGTCCCCGCCGCAACTCGAGAAAAACCATGAGACTTCCCCCTCCAAGCGAGATGAGGCCCGATTCCCCTGCACTGCATGCAGAGCAATTCCGTGAGCCCCCTGAAACATGTCAGGAGCCTCGACTTGCTTGATGGATGTCGAGACAGTCCGCAAAAACATGTCACAAGTAGAGAGGGACCCTGAGGTCACACCAGCATCGCGAAGGAGCTCCATGGGCCCCAAATCAACTCGAGATGAGGCCCGCTTCCCCTGCATTGACTCCAGAGCCATCCCCCGTTCCCCATCAAACACGACCTGAGGCTTGACTCCCTTTAGGCAACTCCAGAGGTTCCCCGAGAACAACGGGCCAAGTCTAGAGGAGTACCAAGTTCAGCAGAGCAACTCGAGGACTGCTCCGTGTACCCCAAATTGCCTCGAGATGAGAGCTGATTCCCTGGCTTAGACTCAAGACGTAGGCCACCTTTCCACAAGCCCCTCAAGAGGAGGCTTCTCTCAGCAATAGGTATGAGGGAGGGACCCTGAGATTGCTGCCTCAATGGGCATATACACCGAGAAGCCCTGACTCGAAAGGAGGCCGGCTTTCCTTGCAGTGGCTTGAATACAGTCTAGTCTTTCATCTCACAAGGTGAAGGGATGTCTGCACCACCTGTGGAGTCCCTAGAGAAAGCCCTAGGTCCCCGACTCCTTTCGACGGAATGCCTCACATGCCTCTGACACCTCGAGAGGCACGCAGAGCTCACTGCTTCAAAATTTGACGGAGCCTGACTCCTCTTGAACATTGACAGGAATCCCAGTATCCCTGTGGCTACTGGAAAGGGACCCTGGGTCTCCCGACTCACCTCGAGAAGCGTCCTTTTGCCCTGCCAAGCCTCGAAGAGACTCCTGAGGTGTCCCCTCGTAACTCGACAGGAGTCCTGACTTCGTTGAACAAACACACGAGGGTTGAAGGGCCATCCCCGCCGTAAGTCGAGAATGTACCCCAGGTCCCCGCCGCAACTCGAGAAAAACCATGAGACTTCCCCCTCCAAGCGAGATGAGGCCCGATTCCCCTGCACTGCATGCAGAGCAATTCCGTGAGCCCCCTGAAACATGTCAGGAGCCTCGACTTGCTTGATGGATGTCGAGACAGTCCGCAAAAACACTGTCACAAGTAGAGAGGGACCCTGAGGTCACACCAGCATCGCGAAGGAGCTCCATGGGCCCCAAATCAACTCGAGATGAGGCCCGCTTCCCCTGCATTGACTCCAGAGCCATCCCCCGTTCCCCATCAAACACGACCTGAGGCTTGACTCCCTTTAGGCAACTCCAGAGGTTCCCCGAGAACAACGGGCCAAGTCTAGAGGAGTACCAAGTTCAGCAGAGCAACTCGAGGACTGCTCCGTGTACCCCAAATTGCCTCGAGATGAGAGCTGATTCCCTGGCTTAGACTCAAGACGTAGGCCACCTTTCCACAAGCCCCTCAAGAGGAGGCTTCTCTCAGCAATAGGTATGAGGGAGGGACCCTGAGATTGCTGCCTCAATGGGCATATACACCGAGAAGCCCTGACTCGAAAGGAGGCCGGCTTTCCTTGCAGTGGCTTGAATACAGTCTAGTCTTTCATCTCACAAGCTGAAGGGATGTCTGCACACCACCTGTGGAGTCCCTAGAGAAAGCCCTAGGTCCCCGACTCCTTTCGACGGAATGCCTCACATGCCTCTGACACCTCGAGAGGCACGCAGAGCTCACTGCTTCAAAATTTGACGGAGCCTGACTCCTCTTGAACATTGACAGGAATCCCAGTATCCCTGTGGCTACTGGAAAGGGACCCTGGGTCTCCCGACTCACCTCGAGAAGCGTTCCTTTTGCCCTGCCAAGCCTCGAAGAGACTCCTGAGGTGTCCCTCGTAACTCGACAGGAGTCCTGACTTCGTTGAAACAAACACGAGGGTTGAAGGGCCATCCCCGCCGTAAGTCGAGAATGTACCCCAGGTCCCCGCCGCAACTCGAGAAAAACCATGAGACTTCCCCCTCCAAGCGAGATGAGGCCCGATTCCCCTGCACTGCATGCAGAGCAATTCCGTGAGCCCCCTGAAACATGTCAGGAGCCTCGACTTGCTTGATGGATGTCGAGACAGTCCGCAAAAAACACTGTCACAAGTAGAGAGGGACCCTGAGGTCACACCAGCATCGCGAAGGAGCTCCATGGGCCCCAAATCAACTCGAGATGAGGCCCGCTTCCCCTGCATTGACTCCAGAGCCATCCCCCGTTCCCCATCAAAACACGACCTGAGGCTTGACTCCCTTTAGGCAACTCCAGAGGTTCCCGAGAGAACAACGGGCCAAGTCTAGAGGAGTACCAAGTTCAGCAGAGCAACTCGAGGACTGCTCCGTGTACCCCAAATTTGCCTCGAGATGAGAGCTGATTCCCTGGCTTAGACTCAAGACGTAGGCCACCTTTCCACAAGCCCCTCAAGAGGAGGCTTCTCTCAGCAATAGGTATGAGGGAGGGGACCCTGAGATTGCTGCCTCAATGGGCATATACACCGAGAAGCCCTGACTCGAAAGGAGGCCGGTTTCCCTTGCAGTGGCTTGAATAACAGTCTAGTCTTTCATCTCACAAGGTGAAGGGATGTCTGCACCACCTGTGGAGTCCCTAGAGAAAGCCCTAGGTCCCCGACTCCTTTCGACGGAATGCCTCACATGCCTCTGACACCTCGAGAGGCACGCAGAGCTCACTGCTTCAAAATTTGACGGAGCCTGACTCCTCTTGAACATTGACAGGAATCCCAGTATCCCTGTGGCTACTGGAAAGGGACCCTGGGTCTCCCGATCACCTCGAGAAGCGTTCCCTTTTGCCCTGCCAAGCCTCGAAGAGACTCCTGAGGTGTCCCTCGTAACTCGACAGGAGTCCTGACTTCGTTGAACAAACACGAGGGTTGAAGGGCCATCCCCGCCGTAAGTCGAGAATGTACCCCAGGTCCCCGCCGCAACTCGAGAAAAACCATGAGACTTCCCCTCCAAGCGAGATGAGGCACGATTCCCCTGCACTGCATGCAGAGCAATTCCGTGAGCCCCCTGAAACATGTCAGGAGCCTCGACTTGCTTGATGGATGTCGAGACAGTCCGCAAAAAACACACTGTCACAAGTAGAGAGGGACCCTGAGGTCACACCAGCATCGCGAAGGAGCTCCATGGGCCCCAAATCAACTCGAGATGAGGCCCGCTTCCCCTGCATTGACTCTCCAGAGCCATCCCCCGTTTCCCCATCAAAACACGACCTGAGGCTTGACTCCCTTTAGGCAACTCCAGAGGTTCCCCGAGAACAACGGGCCAAGTCTAGAGGAGTACCAAGTTCAGCAGAGCAACTCGAGGACTGCTCCGTGTACCCCCCAATTGCCTCGAGATGAGAGCTGATTCCCTGGCTTAGACTCAAGACGTAGGCCACCTTTTCCACAAGCCCCTCAAGAGGAGGCTTCTCTCAGCCAATAGGTATGAGGGAGGGACCCTGAGATTGCTGCCTCAATGGGCATATACACCGAGAAGCCCTGACTGACTCGAAAGGAGGCCGGGTTTCCTTGCAGTGGCTTGAATACAGTCTAGTCTTTCATCTCACAAGGTGAAGGGATGTCTGCACCACCTGTGGAGTCCCTAGAGAAAGCCCTAGGTCCCCGACTCCTTTCGACGGAATGCCTCACATGCCTCTGACACCTCGAGAGGCACGCAGAGCTCACTGCTTCAAAATTTGACGGAGCCTGACTCCTCTTGAACATTGACAGGAATCCCAGTATCCCTGTGGCTTCTGGAAAGGGACCCTGGGTCTCCCGACTCACCTCGAGAAGCGTCCCTTTTGCCCTGCCAAGCCTCGAAGAGACTCCTGAGGTGTCCCTCGTAACTCGACAGGAGTCCTGACTTCGTTGAACGCCACAAATAAAATACGAGGGTTTGAAGGGCCATCCCCGCCGTAAGTCGAGAATGTACCCCAGGTCCCCGCCGCAACTCGAGAAAAAACCATGAGACTTCCCCCTCCAAGCGAGATGAGGCCCGATTCCCCTGCACTGCATGCAGAGCAATTCCGTGAGCCCCCCCCCTGAAACATGTCAGGAGCCTCGACTTGCTTGATGGATGTCGAGACAGTCCGCAAAAAACACTGTCACAAGTAGAGAGGGACCCTGAGGTCACACCAGCATCGCGAAGGAGCTCCATGGGCCCCAAATCAACTCGAGATGAGGCCCGCTTCCCCTGCATTGACTCCAGAGCCATCCCCCGTTCCCCATCAAACACGACCTGAGGCTTGACTCCCTTTAGGCAACTCCAGAGGTTCCCCGAGAACAACGGGCCAAGTCTAGAGGAGTACCAAGTTCAGCAGAGCAACTCGAGGACTGCTCCGTGTACCCCAAATTGCCTCGAGATGAGAGCTGATTCCCTGGCTTAGACTCAAGACGTAGGCCACTTTCCACAAGCCCCTCAAGAGGAGGCTTCTCTCAGCAATAGGTATGAGGGAGGGACCCTGAGATTGCTGCCATCAATGGGCATATACACCGAGAAGCCCTGACTCGAAAGGAGGCCGGTTTCCTTGCAGTGGCTTGAATACAGTCTAGTCTTTTCATCTCACAAGGTGAAGGGATGTCTGCACCACCTGTGGAGTCCCTAGAGAAAGCCCTAGGTCACCCGAATCCTTTCGACGGAATGCCTCACATGCCTCTGACACACTCGTAGAGGCACGCAGAGCTCACTGCTTCAAAATTTGACGTGAGCCTGACTCCTCTTTGAACCTTGACAGGAATCCCAGTATCCCATGTGGCTACTGGACAAGGGACCCTGGGTCTCCGACTCACCGCAGCACTCGTACAAAAAAATACAATTAGAGATACTTTCCCCTCCTCATGCGGAGGATTAGAGGAATTTCAGGGATTCCACCTGCACTGCATGACAGAGGCAATTGCGTGGAGTCCCTTGACTGAAAAACATAGTCAGGGGACCTTCGAACGCTTCGCTCCATGCCATGGACTGTCGCGAGAAAGTTCGCAACCACAAAAAAATGGTACAAGTAGAGAGGGACCTGCTGAGGTCACAGCAGCATTCGCAGAGTAAGGAGCTCCATGGACGCCAAAATCGGACTCGAGACTGCGAGGGATCCGCTATACCTGCACTTGATTCCAAGAGCCATCGCCCGAATCCGCAATTCAAACTTGTAACGACCTGAGGCTTGACTCCTCCTTTAGGCAAACTTCCAGAAGGAGTTCTCCACGAGTACCGCAATGGTGTGCCACGTCTCGCGCTAAAGTACCAAGTTCAAGCAGAGGGCCAGAATCGAGGATACCTGCTCTCGTGGTACCCATCATAGCTCACGAGATGTGTAAGCTGATTTACTGGCTTAGACTCCTCATAAGATGTCTGGCCCCCTTTTCCTACACGCCAATCAATGCGGAGGACTTTTTTCAGCATTACGGTAATGAGGGAGAGGCCCCTGCGATTGCTGGCCTCAATGGGCATATAACACCGAGATGCCGCATGAACTCGAAATAGGAGGCACGCGCACTTCTCTTGCAGTGGACTTGATACCGATCTATGTCTTTTCATCTCACAAGACTGACGGGATGTCAGGCACCGCAGAACTGCTGGTAATGTCCCTAGTATGAAAGCCTAGGTCCTGGACGACTAATTTCGACGGATATGCATCCACATGCCTCTGACACTCGGGAGGCACGAACGAGCTCACTGATCAAAATCTTGACTTCAGGAGCACTGACTATCTGTTGAACAATTTGACAGGAATCCCGGTATACTACTGTGGTTACTGGAAAGGGACCTGGGTCTGCCCGACTCAACCTCGAGAAGCAGTCCCTTTTGCCCTGCCCAAGCTCGAAGAGACTACCTGAGGTGTCCCTCGTAGAATCGAAAGGTGTCCATGACTTCGTTTGATACTATAACACGAGGCGTTGAAGGGCCATCCCACCCGCCCGTACGTCGAGAATTGTACCCCAGGTCCCTCGACGCAACTCGAGAAAAAACCATGAGACTTCCCCCCTCCAAGCGAGATGAAGCCGATTCCCAGCAAGCTCATGCCATGCAGAGCAAATTCCGTGAGCCCCTGAAACATTGTCAGGACCTCGACTTGCTTGATGGATGTCGAGACAGTCCGCAAAAACACTGTCACAAGTTAGAGAGGGACCTAACTGATTTGGTCACACCAGCATTGCGAAGGAGCTCCATGGGCCCCAAATCAACTCGAGATGAGGCCCGCTTCCCTGCATTGACTCCAGAGCCATCCCACCGTTCCCCGCATCAAACACGAACTGAGGCTTGACTCCCTTTACAGGCATAACTTCACCCCAGAGAGTTCCCGCCCCGAGATACAACCAGGGCCACAGTCTAGAGTGTAAGTACCAAGTTCAGTCAGAGCTAACTCGAGGACCCACTGCTCCGTGTACCCAAAATTGCAACCTCGCGGATGAGAGCTGATTCCCTGGCTTAGACTTCAAGAAGATAGGCCACCTTTCCACAAGCCCCTCAAGAGGAAGGCTTCTCTCAGCAATAGGTATGAGGGCAGGACCCTGAGATTGCCTGTTTTTTTATTTTTACCTCAATGGGCATATACAACCGAGAAGCCCTTGACTCGAAAGGAGGCCGGGTTAACCTTTGCAGTGGCCTTGAATACAGTCCCTAGTCTTTCATCCTCACAAGGTGAATGGGATGTCTGCACCACCGTGTAGGGCTGGAGTCCCTAGGAGAAAGCCCATAGTGTCCCCGACTCCTTTTCGACGGAATGCCTCACATGCCGGGTAAGCGTGACGTTGCATCTGACACCCCGATCGAGGGCACGCAGAGCTCACTGCTTCAAAATTTGACGGGAGCCTGACTCCTCTTGAACATTGACAGGATCCCAGTATCCCTGTGGCTACTAGGAAAGGGACCCTGGGTCTCCCGACTCAACTCGAGAAGCGTCCCTTTTAGCCCTGCCAAGCCTCGAAGAGACTCCTGAGGTGTCCCTCGTAACTCGACAGGACTCATGACTTCGTTGAACAAACACGAGGGTTGAAGGGCCATCCCCCGCCGTAAGTCGAGAATGTACCCCAGGTCCCCGCCTTGCAACTCGAGAAAAACCATGAGACTTCCCCCTCCAAGCGAGATGAAGCCCGATTCCCCTGCACACTGCATGCAGAGCAATTCCCGTGAGCCCCCTGAAACATGTCAGGAGCCTCGACTTGCTTGATGGATGTCGAGACAGTCCGCAAAAACACTGTCACAAGTAGAGAGGGGGTACCCTGAGGTCACACCAGCATTGCGAATGGAGCTCCATGGGCCCCAAATCAACTCGAGGGCATGAGGCCCGGCCCGCTTTCCCCTGCATTGACTCACAGAGCCATCCCCCACACTTTCCCCATCAAACACGACCTGAGGCTTGACTCCCTTTAGGCAACTATGTTCCAGAGGTTCCCCGAAGAACAACGACGGCCAAGTCTAGAGGAAAGTACCAAGTTCAGCGCAGAGCAACTCGAGGGACTGCCTCATGTGAACTAACCCCAAATTGCCTCGAGATGAGAGCTGATTCCTGGCTAAGACTCAAGACGTAGGCCACCTTTCCACAAGCCCCTCAAGAGGAGGCTTCTCTCAGCAATAGGTATGAGGGAGGGACCCCTCGAGATATGCTCTGACCTCAATGGGCATATACACCGAGAAGCCCTGACTCGAAAGGAGGCCGGGTTTTCCTTGCAGTGGCTTGAATACAGTTCTAGTCTTTCCATCTCACAAGGTGAAGGGATGTCTGCACCACCTGTGGAAGTCCCTAGAGAAAGCCCTAGGGTCCCCGACTCCTTTCGACGGAATGCCTCACACATGCCTCTGACACCCCGAGAAGCACGCAGAGCTCACTGCTCTGCTTCAAAATTTGACGGAGCCTGACTCCTCTTTGAACATTGACAGGAATCCCAGTATCCCCTGGTGGCTACTGGAAAGGGACCCTGGGTCTCCCGACTCACCTCGAGAAAGCGTCCCTTTTTGCCCTGCCAAGCTCGAAAGAGACTCCTAGAGGTGTCCCTCTCGTAACTCGACAGGACTCCTGACTCCTCGTTGAACAAACACGAGGGTTGAAGGGCCATCCCCATCCCCCCCCCCCTCCCCCCACCCCCCCCACCATAAGCCTGTAAGTCGAGAATGTACCCCAGGTCCCTTTACCGCCGCAGCAACCCCGTCGAGAAAACCAATGAGACTTCCCCCTCCAAGCGAGATGAGCTGCCCGATTCCCCTGCACTGCATGCACAGAGCAATTCCGTGAGCCCCCTGAACATCGTCCGAGGAGCCTCGACTTGCTTGATGGATGTCGAGACAGTCCGCAAAAACACTGATCAACAAGTAGAGAGGGACCCTGAGGTCACACCAGCATCGCGAAGGAGCTCCATGGGCCCCAATCAACTCGCTCGACGATGAGGCCCCTGCGCTTCCCCTGCATGCTGACAATCCAGAGCGCTTACTCTCCAGTTCCACCATCAAACACGACCTGAGGCTTTGACTCCCTTATAGGAGTCAACGACTCCAGAGGTTCCCCCGAGAGACAACGGGCCCATGTCTAGACGGAGTACCAAGTTCAGCAGACAGCAACTCCGAGGACGCTTGCTCCGTGTACCCCAAATTGCCGTCCTCGAGATGAGAGCTGATTACCCTGGCTTATTTTTTTTTTTTTTTTTTTTTTTTTTACTCAAGACGTAGGCCTTTTTTTGTTTTTTTTTTTTTTTTTTTACCTTTCTTTTTTTTTTTTTTTTTTTTTTGTTGTTTTTGTTCTTTTTATTTTTTTTTGTCATCAGCCCCACCTCAAAGAGAGAGGCTTCTCTCAGCAATAGCTAGTATATGAGAGGAGGGCCCTGAGATTGCTGCCTCAATGGGCATATTACACCGAGACACAGCCTCTGACTCGAAAGGAGGCCGGGCTTTCCTTTGCAGTGGCTTGAATTACAGTCTAGTCTTTCATCTCACAAGGTGAAGGGATGTCTGCACCACCTGTGGAGTCCCTAGAGAAAGGCCGCTAGGTCCCCGACTCCTTTCGACGGAATTGCCTCACAATGCCACCTCTGACCACCGGCTCGAGAAGGCACGCAGAGCTCACTGCAATCACAATTTAAGAACGGAGCCTGACTCCTCTTTTGAACATTTGACCGAGGAATCCCAGTATCCCTGTGGCCTACTGAGAAAGGACCCTGGGTCTCCCTAGACTCACCCTCGAGATAGCGTCTCCTTTCTTTTGCCCGTGCCAAGCCTCGAAGAGACTCCTGAGGTGTCCCTCGTAACTCGACAGAGACCCTGACTTCGTTGAACAAACACGAGGGTTGAAGGGCCATCCCCCGCCGAAAGTCGAGAATGTACCCCAGCTCGTCCCGCCGTCAAATCTCCCTCAGGTCCCCGTCGCAACACGAGAGAAAAACCATGAGACTTCCCCCTCCAAGCGAGATGAAATGAAGCCCGATTCCCCTGCCGCTGCATGCAGAGCAATTCCGTGCAGCCCCCGTGAAACATGTCAGGAGCCTCGACTTGGCTTGATGGATTGTCGAGAACAGTCCCGCAAAAAACACTGTCACAAGTAGAGAGCGGACCCTGAGGTCACAAACCAGCATTGCGAAGGAGCTCCATGGGCCCCCAAATCAACTCGAGATGAGGCCCGCTTCCCCTGCATTGACTCCAGATGCCATCCCCCGTTCCCCATCAAACACGACCTGAGGCTTGACTCCCTTTAGGCAACTCCAGAGGTTCCCCGGAGATCAACAACGGGCCAAGTCTAAGACGAGTACCAAGTTCAGCAGAGCAACTCGAGGACTGCTCCGTGTTACCCCAAAATTGCCTCGAGATGAGATGCTGATTCCCTGGCTTAGACTCAAGACGTAGGCCACCTTTCCACAATGCCCCTAAAGAGGAGGCATTCTGGCTCAGCAATAGGTATGAGGAAGGGAGTGACCCAATGAGATTGCTGCCTCAATGGGCATATACACCGAGAAGCCCTGACTCGAAAAGGAGGCCGGGTTTCCTTGCAGTGGCTTGAATACAGTCATAGTCTTTCATCTCACAAGGTGAAGGGATGTCTGCACCACACTAAGTGGAGTCCCTAGAGAAAGCCCTAGGTCCCCGACTCCTAGTTCCTAATCGACGGAATGCCCTCACATGCCTCTGACACCCCGAGAGGCACGCAGAGCTCACTGCTTCAAAATTTGACGGAGCCTGACTCCTCTTGAACATTGACAGGAATCCCATGTATCCCTGTGGCTACGTGGAAAGGACCCTGGGTCTCCCGCCACTCACCTCGAGAAGCGTCCCTTTTGCCCTGCCAAGCCTCGAAGCTGACTCCTGAGGTGTCCCTACGCAGTAACTCGACAGGACTCCTGACTTCGTTGAAACAAACACGAGGGTTGAAGGGCCATCCCCGCGCCGTAAGTCGAGAACAGAGAATGTACCCCAGGCTCCCCGCCGCAACTCGAGAAAAACCCATGAGACTTCCCCTCCAAGCGAGATGAAGCCCGATTCCCCTGCACTGCATGCAGAGCAATTCCGTGATTGCCCCCTGAAACATGTCAGGAGCCTCGACATGCTTGATGGATGTCGAGACAGTCCGCAAAAACCTGTCACAAGTAGATAGAGGGACCCTGAGGTCACACCAGCATGCGAAGGCTCAGCTCCATGGGGCCCCTGCCAAATCAACTCGAGATGAGGCCCGCTTCCCCTGCATATGACTCCAGAGCCATCCCCAGGTTCCCAGCATCAAACACGCGGACCTGAGTCTAGTGACTCCCTTTAGGCAACTCCAGAGGTTTCCCCCTGAGGAACAACGGCCCAAGTCTAGAGGAGTACCAAGTTCAGCAGAGCAACTCGAGGACTGCTTCCGTGTACCCCCCAAATTGCCTCGAGATGAGAGCTGATTCCCTGGCTTAGACATCAAGACGTAGGCCACCTTTCCACAGGGAGGCCCACTCAAAGAGGAAGGCTACTCTCAGCAATAGGTATGTGGGAGGGACCCTGAGATTGCTGCCGACTCAGTGGCATATACACCGAGAGACGCCCTCTGACGTCGAAAGGAAGGCCTGGTTTCCTTGCAGTGGCTTGAATACAGTCTAGTCTTTCATCTCACAAGGTGAAGGGATGTTCTGCCACCGACCTGATGGAGTCCCTAGAGAAAGCCCTAAGGTCCCCGACTCCTTTCGAACGGAATGCCTCACATGCCCTCTGACACCATGTCGAGAGGGCACGCAGAGCTCACTGCTTCAAAAATTTGACGGAGCCTGACTCCTCTTGAACATTGACAGGAATCCCAGTATCCCTGTTGGCTACTGGAAAGGAGACCCTGGGTCTCCCGACTCACCCTCGAGAAGCCGTTTCCTTTTTTGCCCTGCCAAGAGCCCTCGAAGAGACTCCTGAGGTGTCTCCTCGTAACTCGACAGGAGTCCTGACTTCGTTGAACAAACACGAGCGGTTGAAGGGCCATCCCCGCCGTAAGTCGAGAATGTAACCCGAGGTCCCCGCCGCAACTCGAGAAAAACCACTATGAGACTTCCCCCCTCCAAGCTGTGAGATGAGGCCCGATTCCCCTGCACTGCATGCAGAGCAATTCCGTGAGCCCCTGAAACATGTCAGGAGCCTCGACTTGCTTGATGGATGTCGAGACAGTCGCAAAAACACTGTCACAAAGTAGAGAGGGACCATGAGTCTCACACCAGCAGCGCGAAGGAGCTCCATGGGCCCCAAATCAACTCGAGATGAGGCCCCGCTTCCCCTGCATTGACTCCAGAGCCATCACCCCGTAGCCCATCCCCATCAAACAAGGACCTGAGGCTTGCACTCCCTTTAGGCAACTCCAGAGGTTCCCAGAGAACAACGGCCAAGTCTAGAGGAGTACCACGTTCAGCAGAGCAACTCGAGGACTGCTCGTGTACCCCAAAATTGCCTCGAAGATGAGAGCTGACAACTCCCTAGGCTCATAGACTCAAGACGTAGCGCCACCTTTCCCACAAGCCCTCAAGAGGAGGCCTGCTCTCAGCAATAGGTTATGAGGGAGGGACCACCTGAGATTGCAACTGCCTGCAATGGGCATATACACCCGAGAAGCCCTGACTCGAAAAGGAGGCCGTGGGTTCCTATGCGGTGGCCTGCAATACATTCTATGTGCTGTTCATCTCAGCAAGGTGAACAGGGATCGTCTGCGACCAAACATAGAGGAGTCCCATAGAGGAAACCCTAGGTCCCCGGACACCGTTTGGACGGAATGCCTCACCAAAAACAAAAAATCGCTCCTACCTGACCAACCCGAGAGGCGACGCAAGTGTCTAACTGCCATTCAAAATGTTGCCAGAAGACCTGATATCCTCTTGAAACATTAGACAAGGAATCCCAGTATCCCTGGTGGGCCTACGTGGAAAGGCCCGACCCCTGGTTACCTCATTCCGCACCTCACCTCGAGGAAGCTGGTACGGCTTTTGCCCTGCCAAGTCCCTAGAAGCAGACTCCATGGAGGTGTCCCCTTCGAAACTCGACAGGACTCCTAAACTTCGTTGAACAAACACGAGGATGTTGAAGGGCCTCCCCCCCCTCCTCCCATGCCCCCCCCCATCAGCCGGAGCGATCCGAGAATGATAGCCCACGGTTCCCCCGCTGGTAGCCAAAACTCTGAGAAAAACAATGCAGACTTTGCCCCCTCCCACATCAAGAAAAAGTGCGTGAACCCCGATTTCCCCTAGCGGCTAGCAATGCAGAGCAATTCAGTGAGCCCCCCTGAAACATGTCAGGATGACTCAGACTTTTTCCTTGATGCAGTGTGTCTGATGACAGTCCGCAAAACGAAACCACTGTCACAAGTATAGGAGCCGGAAACTGATGTGGTCACACCAGCAGTGCGAAAAGGAGCTCCATGCGGCCCAATATAACCTGCAAGATGAGGAGGAGGGGTGACCTGCTTCCCACTGCATTCGACTCCAGAGCCATCCCCCTATCCCTCATCAAACTACGACCCTGAGCTTGACTCCCTTTAGGCAACTCCTAGAAGGTTTCCCCGAGGAGGAACAACGGGCCAAATCTCGACGGAAAAGTACCAAAGTTCAAGCAGAGCACAACTCGTACATTGGACCCTGCTCGTGTACCCCGAATTGCCCTCACGAGATGAAGAGCTGATTCCCTGCTTAAAACTCAAGACGTAGGGCCTCTTTCACACAAAGCCCCTCAAGGGATGGCGTCTCCCTTCAGCAATAGCGTATGAGGGAAGGACCTGAGATTTTGCTGCCTCATATGCATAGGCATATACACCGCAGAAAGCCTGACTCGAAAGGAGGACGTGACTCGTTTACTTGCAGATGGCCTTGAATTACAAGTCTTAGTCTTTCATCTCACAAGGTTGAAGGGATGTCTGCACCACCTGTGGAGTCCCTAGAGAAAGCCCTAGGTCCCCGACTCCTTTCGACGGAATGCCTCACATGCCTCTGACACCTCGAGAGGCACGCAGAGCTCACTGCTTCAAAATTTGACGGAGCCTGACTCCTCTTGAACATTGACAGGAATCCCAGTATCCCTGTGGCTACTGGAAAGGGACCCTGGGTCTCCCGACTCACCTCGAGAAGCGTCCCTTTTGCCCTGCCAAGCCTCGAAGAGACTCCTGAGGTGTCCCTCGTAACTCGACAGGAGTCCTGACTTCGTTGAACAAACACGAGGGTTGAAGGGCCATCCCCGCCGTAAGTCGAGAATGTACCCCAGGTCCCCGCCGCAACTCGAGAAAAACCATGAGACTTCCCCCTCCAAGCGAGATGAGGCCCGATTCCCCTGCACTGCATGCAGAGCAATTCCGTGAGCCCCCTGAAACATGTCAGGAGCCTCGACTTGCTTGATGGATGTCGAGACAGTCCGCAAAAACACTGTCACAAGTAGAGAGGGACCCTGAGGTCACACCAGCATCGCGAAGGAGCTCCATGGGCCCCAAATCAACTCGAGATGAGGCCCGCTTCCCCTGCATTGACTCCAGAGCCATCCCCCGTTCCCCATCAAACACGACCTGAGGCTTGACTCCCTTTAGGCAACTCCAGAGGTTCCCCGAGAACAACGGGCCAAGTCTAGAGGAGTACCAAGTTCAGCAGAGCAACTCGAGGACTGCTCCGTGTACCCCAAATTGCCTCGAGATGAGAGCTGATTCCCTGGCTTAGACTCAAGACGTAGGCCACCTTTCCACAAGCCCCTCAAGAGGAGGCTTCTCTCAGCAATAGGTATGAGGGAGGGACCCTGAGATTGCTGCCTCAATGGGCATATACACCGAGAAGCCCTGACTCGAAAGGAGGCCGGCTTTCCTTGCAGTGGCTTGAATACAGTCTAGTCTTTCATCTCACAAGGTGAAGGGATGTCTGCACCACCTGTGGAAGATACCTTAGAGAAAGCCTAGGTTTGTTCGTGTCGGGCGGCGGGGGCGAGCCCCTGACTCCTATTCGAAGGAATGACTCACATAGGCCTCTGGACAACGTCTGAGAGAAAGCACGCGAGCCATCACTGCTTCAAAATCTGGACGGAGCCTGGAACCTCCTCCTTGAACATTGACAGGGAATACTAGTATTCCACTTGTGGCTACTGCGAAAGGAGACCCTGGAGGTACTCCCCGACCTCACACTCGCGGAAGCGTCCCCTTTGCCCTGCTGCCAAGCCTTCGAAGAGACTCCTGAGGGGTGTCCCTACGTAACTCGACATGGGGTGTACCCTGGACGTCGTTGAAAACCAATCAACCGAGGGTTGAAGCGACCGGCCTATCCCCGCCGTAAGTCGAGAACTGTACCCCCAGGTCCCGCCGCAAGCTCGAGAGAAAACCAATGAGGGGGGTGGGGGGGGAAACCCTTTCCCAATCCAAATGTGCGCTGAAAGCGCTCTCGATTCTCCCTGCATTGCATGCCAGAGCATTCCGTGAGACCCCTTGAAACATTTCAGGAAGGCCCCTCTGATATGCTTGATGGCGTGTCGAGGACAGTCCGCCCCAACAAACACTATGTCACAAGTAGAGGAGGGAACCCCCCACTGACGGTCACACCAGCATTGCCGAAGGAGCTCCATGAGCCCCAAAATCAACTCAAGAGATGATTGGCCTGCCCCAGCTTCCCACTGCTATTGACTCCAGAGACCATCCCCCATTCCCTCATCAAACACGACCTGAGCCTTGAAAAATCCCTTTCAACGCTAAACTCCAGAAGGCTACCAGAAGAACAAACGGCCCAAAAGGTCGAGAGCGTTGAAGTACAAAAGTTTCAAGCCCAAGAGCCCAACTCGAGTGGAACTGCTACGGTGTACCCCATAGTAGCCTCGCAGATGAGAGCTGTTTCCCTGGCTTGATGGATCCTTAATCAAGACGTACGGCCACCTTTCCACAAGCCCCCTCAGAGACAAGGAGGCTTCTACTCAGCAATAGTTTATCGAGGAGGGACCCTGAGATTGCTGCCTCAATGGGCATATACACCGAGAAGCCTGACTCGAAAAGGATGGCCGGTTTCCTTGCTGTGGCTTGTATACAGTCTAGTCTTTATCAACAAGCTGAATGCGATGTCTGCACCACCTGTGGAGTCCCTAGAGAAAGCCCTAGGTCCCCGACTCCTTTCGACGGAATGCCTCACATGCCTCTGACACCTCGAGAGGCACGCAGAGCTCACTGCTTCAAAATTTGACGGAGCCTGACTCCTCTTGAACATTGACAGGAATCCCAGTATCCCTGTGGCTACTGGAAAGGGACCCTGGGTCTCCCGACTCACCTCGAGAAGCGTCCCTTTTGCCCTGCCAAGCCTCGAAGAGACTCCTGAGGTGTCCCTCGTAACTCGACAGGAGTCCTGACTTCGTTGAACAAACACGAGGGTTGAAGGGCCATCCCCGCCGTAAGTCGAGAATGTACCCCAGGTCCCCGCCGCAACTCGAGAAAAAACCATGAGACTTCCCCCTCCAAGCGAGATGAGGCCCGATTCCCCTGCACTGCATGCAGAGCAATTCCGTGAGCCCCCTGAAACATGTCAGGAGCCTCGACTTGCTTGATGGATGTCGAGACAGTCCGCAAAAACACTGTCACAAGTAGAGAGGGACCCTGAGGTCACACCAGCATCGCGAAGGAGCTCCATGGGCCCCAAATCAACTCGAGATGAGGCCCGCTTCCCCTGCATTGACTCCAGAGCCATCCCCCGTTCCCCATCAAACACGACCTGAGGCTTGACTCCCTTTAGGCAACTCCAGAGGTTCCCCGAGAACAACGGGCCAAGTCTAGAGGAGTACCAAGTTCAGCAGAGCAACTCGAGGACTGCTCCGTGTACCCCAAATTGCCTCGAGATGAGAGAGCTGATTCCCTGGCTTAGACTCAAGACGTAGGCCACCTTTCCACAAGCCCCTCAAGAGGAGGCTTCTCTCAGCAATAGGTATGAGGGAGGGACCCTGAGATTGCTGCCTCAATGGGCATATACACCGAGAAGCCCTGACTCGAAAGGAGGCCGGCTTTCCTTGCAGTGGCTTGAATACAGTCTAGTCTTTCATCTCACAAGGTGAAGGGATGTCTGCACCACCTGTGGAGTCCCTAGAGAAAGCCCCTAGGTCCCCGACTCCTTTCGACGGAATGCCTCACATGCCTCTGACACCTCGAGAGGCACGCAGAGCTCACTGCTTCAAAATTTGACGGAGCCTGACTCCTCTTGAACATTGACAGGAATCCCAGTATCCCTGTGGCTACTGGAAAGGGACCCTGGGTCTCCCGACTCACCTCGAGAAGCGTTCCTTTTGCCCTGCCAAGCCTCGAAGAGACTCCTGAGGTGTCCCTCGTAACTCGACAGGAGTCCTGACTTCGTTGAACAAACACGAGGGTTGAAGGGCCATCCCCGCCGTAAGTCGAGAATGTACCCCAGGTCCCCGCCGCAACTCGAGAAAAACCATGAGACTTCCCCCTCCAAGCGAGATGAGGCCCGATTCCCCTGCACTGCATGCAGAGCAATTCCGTGAGCCCCCTGAAACATGTCAGGAGCCTCGACTTGCTTGATGGATGTCGAGACAGTCCGCAAAAACACTGTCACAAGTAGAGAGGGACCCTGAGGTCACACCAGCATCGCGAAGGAGCTTCCATGGGCCCATATCAACTCGAGAATGGAAGGCCCCGCGTCCTCCTGCATTGACTCAGAGCCATCCCCCGTTCACCATCAACACGACATGAGGCTTTGACTCCCTTTAGGCAACTCCAGAGGTTCCCCGAGAACAACGGGCCAAGTCCTAGAGGAGTTCCAAGTTCAGCAGGAGCAAATCGGAGGGACGCTCCCGTGTACCCAAATTGCCTCGAGATGAGGCTGATTCCCTGCATAGACTCAGACGTACGGCCACCTTTCCACAAGCCCCTCAAGAGGAGGCTTCTCTCAGCAATAGGTATGGGGGAGGGACCTGAGATTGCTTGCCTCAATGGGCATATACGCCGAGAAGACCTGGACTCGAAAGGAGGAGGCTTTTCCTTGCAGTGGCCTTTGATACAGTCTAGTATTTCATCTCACACGCTGAAGGGATATCTGCACCAGCTGTGGAGGTCCTAGAGAAAGCATTGGTCCCGACTCCTTTCGTCGGAACTGCCTAACATGCCTCGGAAACCATCGAGTCGCACGCCAGAGATCCACTGCTACAAAAATATTGACGGAAGCCTGACCTCCTCTTAAATCATTGTTAGGGAAATCGCCAGGAATTCCCTGTGGGCTACTGGCAAAGGGATCCCTGGGTCTCCCTCCGACTGAACCTAGAGAAACATTTCCTTTTGCCCTGCCAAGCCCTCGAAGAGACTCCTGAGGTGTCCTCGTAACTCGACAGGGGTCCTGACTTCGTTCGAACCCAACGACCGAGGGTAGAAAGGGCCATCCCGCCGTAAGGTCGAGAATAGTACCCCAGGTCCCCGCCCGCGGCAACTCGAGAAAAACCATGAGGACTTCCCCCTCCAACCCGATATGAGGCCCGCATTCCCCTACACTGCATGCAGAACAATAACCGTGATCGCCCTGAAACATAGGTCAGGAGCCTCGACTTGCTTGAGTGGGGTGTCGATCGAGAGTCCGCATCTCAAACAACTGACACATGAAGAGAGGGACCCTCGAGGTCAAACCATCATCGCGAAGGAGCTCCCCATCGTCGGCACCAATCACTCGAGATGAGGCCCGCTTCCCCGCATTGACTCCAGGAGCCATCCCCCCCCATGTTCCCCATCAAACACGACCGGAGGCTTGACTTCCCCTTTAAGCAACTCCAGAGGTTCTATCCGAGAACAAAGGGCCGAAGTCTACAGGAGTACCAAGTTCAGCAGAGCAACTCGAGGACCGCTCCGTGTAACCCCAAATTGCCTCGAGATGAGAGCTGAATTCCCTGGCTTAGACTCAAGACGTAGGCCACCTTTCCACAAGCCCCTCAAGAGGAGGCTTCTCTCAGCAATAGGTATGAGGGAGGACCCTGAGATTGCTGCCTCAATGGGCATATACACGAGAAGAGTGTCCTGACTCGAAAGGAGTCCGGCTTTCCTTGCAGTGGCTTGAATACAGTCTAGTCTCTTCATCTCACAAGCTTGAAGGGGATGTCTGCACCACCTGTGGAGGTCCCTAGAGAAAGCCCTAGGTCCCCGACACCTTTCGACGGAATGCCTCACATGCCTCGACTCACCTCGAAGAGGCACGCAGATGCTCACTGCTTCAAAATTTGACGGAGCCTGAACTCCTCTTGAACTTTGACAGGAATCCCAGTAATCCCTGTGGGCTACTGGAAAGGGACCCTGGTCTCCCGACTCACACTCGAGAAGCGTTCCCTTTTGCCCTGCCAAGCCTCGAACGAGACTCCTGAGGTGTCCCCTGTAACTCGACAGGAGTCCTGACCATTCGTTGAACCAACACGAGGGTTGAAGGGCCATCCCCGCCGTAAGTAGAGAATGTACCCCCCCAGGTCCTCCCTAGCCGCAACTCGAGAAAAACCATTGAGGACTTCCCCCTCCAAGCGAGATGAGGCCCGATTTCCTGCGCTGCATGCAGAGCACAATTCCGTGAGCCCCCCTGAAACATGTCAGGAGCCTCCGACTTTGCTTGACCTCCCGCAGGACGAGGTCGTAAGGACGCGTCCGCGCAAAAACACTGTCACATGTAGACAGGCGACCCTGAGGTCACACCAGCATCGCTGAAGGCTGCTCCATGGGCCCGCAAATCCAATCTCGAGATGAGCCCGGCTGTCCCCTGCGACTTGACACCAGGCGGCCACACCCCCCGTTCCCATCAACTATGACTTTAGACACTTGGACTTCTCTCTTCTTTTGGCAACTCCACGAGCGTTCCCCGACAAACAAGGGGCCCAAGTCTAAGAGGAATAGACCAAGATTCAGCATAGCAACTCGAGAGGACAGCTTCCGTGAACCCCAACATATGCCCTCCGAGAACGAAGAGGCTGAATCCATGACTTAGACTCAATGACGTAGGCCACCTTTCCACAAGCACCTCAGGAGGAGGCTTCTCTCAGAAATTGGAATGACGGAGGGACCCTGAGAATGGCTGCCCCTCAATTGGCATAGACACCTGAGAAGCCCTGCACTCGAAAGGAGGGCCGGCTTCCTTGCAGTGGCTTGAATACAGTCTAGTCTTTTCAATCTCACAAGGTGAAGGGATGTCTTGGCACCACCTGTGGAAAAGTCCCTAGAGAAAGCCCTCAGGTCCCCGACAACTCTTTCGACGAATCGGGGGAATGCCTCACATGCCTCTGACACCACGAGAGGCACGCAGAGCTCACTGCTTGGAAAATTACGATGGAGGAGGCTGACTCCTCTTGAACATTGACAGGAATCCCAGTATCCCTGTGTGGCTACTGGAAAGGGACCCTGGGTCTCCCGACTCACCTCGAGAGAAAGCGTTCCCTTTTGCCCTGCCAAGCCTCGAAGAGACTCCCCCTGAGGTGTCCCCTCGTAACTCGACAGGACTCCTGACTTCGTTGAACAAACACGAGGGTTGAAGGGCCATCCCCGCCGTAAGTCGAGAATGTACCCCAGGGTCCCCGCCGCAACTCGAGAAAAAACATGAGACTTCCCCCTCCACCAAGCGAGATGAGGCCACGACCCCTTCCCTGCACTTCAGCACTTGCAGATTGCAGTCCGCATTCCGTGAGCCCTGAGGGTCACACCAGCATGAAAACTCCACTGGGCCCCAAATCAGAGAGCCTCGACTTGCTTCCCGATGGAACATGTCGAGCCTCGACAGTCCGCAAAAAAACACTGTCACAAGTAGAGAGGGACCCTGAGGTCACACCAGCATCGCGAAGGAGCTCCATGGGCCCCAAATCAACTCGAGATGGAGGCCCGCTTCCCCTGCATTGACACCAGAGCCATCCCCAGTTCCCCATCAAACACTGACCTGAGGCTTGACTCCCTTTAGGCAACTCCAGAAGGTTCCCCGAGAACAACGGGCCAAGTCTAGAGAGTACCAAGTTCAGCAGAGCAACTCGAGGACTGCTCGTGTACCCCAAATTGCCTCGAGATGAGAGCTGATTCCCTGGCTTAGACTCAAGACGTAGGCCACCTTTCCACAAGCCCCTCAAGATGAGGCTTCTCTCAGCAATAGGTATGAGGGAGGGACCCTGAGATTGCTGCCTCAATGGGCATATACACCGAGAAGCCCTGACTCTGAAAGGAGGCCGGGTTTCCTTGCAGTGGCTTGAATACAGTCTAGTCTTTCATCTCACAAGGTGAAGGGATGTCTGCACCACCTGTGAGTCCTAGAGAAAACCCTAGGTCCCTCCGACTCCTTTCGACGGAATGCCTCACATGCCTCTGACACCCCCGGAGAGGCACGCAGAGCTCACTGCTTCAAAATTTGACGGAGCCTGACTCCTCTTGAACATTGACAGAGAGGAATCCCAGTATCCCTGTGGCTACTGGAAAGGGTCTCCCTTTCCCTCCCCCCCTCCTTCCCCCCCCCCCCCCCTTTCTCTTTTCCTCCCCCCCCCTCCCCCTCCCCCTTTCACCCCCCCCTGGGTCTCTCCCGACTCACCACGAGAAGCGTCCCTTTTGCCCCTGCCCAAGCCTCGAAGAGGACTCTGAGGTGTCCCTCGTAACTCGACAGGACTCCTGACTTCGTTGAACAAAACACGAGGGTTGAAGGGCCATCCCGCCGTAAGTCGAGAATGTACCCACGCAGACCCCGCCGCAACTCGAGAAAAACAATGAGACTTCCCCCTCCAAGCGAGATGAGGCCCGATTCCCCTGCACTGCATGCAGAGCAATTCCGTGAGCCCCCTGAAACAATGTCAGGAGCCTCGACTTGCTTGATGGATGTCGAGACAGTCCGCAAAAACACTGTCACAAGTAGAGAGGGACCCTGAGGTCACACCAGCATCGCGAAGGAGCTCCATGGGCCCCAAATCAACTCGAGATGAGGCCCGCTTCCCCTGCATTGACTCCAGAGCCATCCCCCGTTCCCCATCAAACACGACTGAGGCTTGACTCCCTTTAGGGCAACTCCAGAGGTTCCCGAGAACAACGGGCCAAGTCTAGAGGAGTACCAAGTTCAGCAGAGCAACTCGAGGACTGCTCCGTGTACCCCAAATTGCCTCGAGATGAGAGCTGATTCCCTGGCTTAGACTCAAGACGTAGGCCACCTTTCCACAAGCCCCTCAGAGAGGAGGCTTCTCTCAGCATAGGTATGAGGAGGGACCATGAGATTGCTGCCTCAATGGGCATATACACCGAGAAGCCCTGACTCGAAGGAGGCCCGGCTTTCCTTGCAGTGGCTTGAATACTCAGTCTAGTCTTTCATCTCACAAGCTGAAGGGATGTCTGCACCACCTGTGGAGTCCCTAGAGAAAGCCCTAGGTCCCCGACTCCTTTCGACGGAATGCCTCACATGCCTCTGACACCTCGAGAGGCACGCAGAGCTCACTGCTTTCAAAATTTGACGGAGCCTGACTCCTCTTGAACATTGACAGGAATCCCAGTATCCCTGTGGCTACTGGAAAGGGACCCTGGGTCTCCCGACTCACCTCGAGAAGCGTTCCTTTTGCCCTGCCAAGCCTCGAAGAGACTCCTGAGGTGTCCCTCGTAACTCGACAGGAGTCCTGACTTCGTTGAACCAACACGAGGGTTGAAGGGCCATCCCCGCCGTAAGTCGAGAATGTACCCCAGGTCCCCGCCGCAACTCGAGAAAAACCATGAGACTTCCCCCTCCAAGCGAGATGAGGCCGATTCCCCTGCACTGCATGCAGAGCAATTCCGTGAGCCCCCTGAAACATGTCAGGAGCCTCGACTTGCTTGATGGATGTCGAGACAGTCCGCAAAAAAAACACTGTCACAAGTAGAGAGGGACCCTGAGGTCACACCAGCATCGCGAAGGAGCTCCATGGGCCCCAAATCAACTCGAGATGAGGCCCCGCTTCCCCTGCATTGACTCCAGAGCCATCCCCGTTCCCCCATCAAACACGACCTGAGGCTTGACTCCCTTTAGAGGCAACTCCAGAGGTTCCCCGAGAACAACGGGCCAAGTCTAGAGGAGTACCAAGTTCAGCAGAGCAACAACTCGAGGACTGCTCCGTGTACCCCAAATTGCCTCGAGATGAGAGCTGATTCCCTGGCTTAGACTCAAGACGTAGGCCACCTTTCCACAAGCCCCTCAAGAGGAGGCTTCTCTCAGCAATAGGTATGAGGGAGGGACCCTGAGATTGCTGCCTCAATGGGCATATACACCGAGAAGCCCTGACTCGAAAGGAGGCCGGCTTTCCTTGCAGTGGCTTGAATACAGTCTAGTCTTTCATCTCACAAGGTGAAGGGATGTCTGCACCACCTGTGGAGTCCCTAGAGAAAGCCCTAGGTCCCCGACTCCTTTCGAGGGAATGCCTCACATGCCTCTGACACCTCGAGAGGCACGCAGAGCTCACTGCTTCAAAATTTGACGGAGCCTGACTCCTCTTGAACATTGACAGGAATCCCCAGTATCCCTGTGGCTACTGGAAAGGGACCCTGGGTCTCCCGACTCACCTCGAGAAGCGTTCCTTTTGCCCTGCCAAGCCTCGAAGAGACTCCTGAGGTGTCCCTCGTAACTCGACAGGAGTCCTGACTTCGTTGAACCAACACGAGGGTTGAAGGGCCATCCCCGCCGTAAGTCGAGAATGTACCCCAGGTCCCCGCCGCAACTCGAGAAAAACCATGAGACTTCCCCCTCCAAGCGAGATGAGGCCCGATTCCCCTGCACTGCATGCAGAGCAATTCCGTGAGCCCCCTGAAACATGTCAGGAGCCTCGACTTGCTTGATGGATGTCGAGACAGTCCGCAAAAACACACTGTCACAAGTAGAGAGAGGGACCCTGAGGTCACACCAGCATCGCGAAGGAGCTCCATGGGCCCCAAATCAACTCGAGATGAGGCCCCCCTCGCTTCCCCTGCATTGACTCCAGAGCCATCCCCCGTTCCCCATCAAACACGACCTGAGGCTTGACTCCCTTTAGGCAACTCCAGAGGTTCCCCGAGAACAACGGGCCAAGTCTAGAGGAGTACCAAGTTCAGCAGAGCAACTCGAGGACTGCTCCGTGTACCCCAAATTGCCTCGAGATGAGAGCTGATTCCCTGGCTTAGACTCAAGACGTAGGCCACCTTTCCACAAGCCCCTCAAGAGGAGGCTTCTCTCAGCAATAGGTATGAGGGAGGGACCCTGAGATTGCTGCCTCAATGGGCATATACACCGAGAAGCCCTGACTCGAAAGGAGGCCGGGCTTTCCTTGCAGTGGCTTGAATACAGTCTAGTCTTTCATCTCACAAGCTGAAGGGATGTCTGCACCACCTGTGGAGTCCCTAGAGAAAGCCCTAGGTCCCCGACTCCTTTCGACGGAATGCCTCACATGCCTCTGACACCTCGAGAGGCACGCAGAGCTCACTGCTTCAAAATTTGACGGAGCCTGACTCCTCTTGAACATTGACAGGAATCCCAGTATCCCTGTGGCTACTGGAAAGGGACCCTGGGTCTCCCGACTCACCTCGAGAAGCGTTCCTTTTGCCCTGCCAAGCCTCGAAGAGACTCCTGAGGTGTCCCTCGTAACTCGACAGGAGTCCTGACTTCGTTGAACCAACACGAGGGTTGAAGGGCCATCCCCGCCGTAAGTCGAGAATGTACCCCAGGTCCCCGCCGCAACTCGAGAAAAACCATGAGACTTCCCCCTCCAAGCGAGATGAGGCCCGATTCCCCTGCACTGCATGCAGAGCAATTCCGTGAGCCCCCTGAAACATGTCAGGAGCCTCGACTTGCTTGATGGGTGTCGAGACAGTCCGCAAAAACACTGTCACAAGTAGAGAGGGACCCTGAGGTCACACCAGCATCGCGAAGGAGCTCCATGGGCCCCAAATCAACTCGAGATGAGGCCCGCTTCCCCTGCATTGACTCCAGAGCCATCCCCCCGTTCCCCATCAAACACGACCTGAGGCTTGACTCCCTTTAGGCAACTCCAGAGGTTCCCCGAGAACAACGGGCCAAGTCTAGAGGAGTACCAAGTTCAGCAGAGCAACTCGAGGACTGCTCCGTGTACCCCAAATTGCCTCGAGATGAGAGCTGATTCCCTGGCTTAGACTCAAGACGTAGGCCACCTTTCCACAAGCCCCTCAAGAGGAGGCTTCTCTCAGCAATAGGTATGAGGGAGGGACCCTGAGATTGCTGCCTCAATGGGCATATACACCGAGAAAGCCCTGACTCGAAAGGAGGCCGGCTTTCCTTGCAGTGGCTTGAATACAGTCTAGTCTTTCATCTCACAAGCTGAAGGGATGTCTGCACCACCTGTGGAGTCCCTAGAGAAAACCCTAGGTCCCCGACTCCTTTCGACGGAATGCCTCACATGCCTCTGACACCTCGAGAGGCACGCAGAGCTCACTGCTTCAAAATTTGACGGAGCCTGACTCCTCTTGAACATTGACAGGAATCCCAGTATCCCTGTGGCTACTGGAAAGGGACCCTGGGTCTCCCGACTCACCTCGAGAAGCGTTCCTTTTGCCCTGCCAAGCCTCGAAGAGACTCCTGAGGTGTCCCTCGTAACTCGACAGGAGTCCTGACTTCGTTGAACCAACACGAGGGTTGAAGGGCCATCCCCGCCGTAAGTCGAGAATGTACCCCAGGTCCCCGCCGCAACTCGAGAAAAACCATGAGACTTCCCCCTCCAAGCGAGATGAGGCCCGATTCCCCTGCACTGCATGCAGAGCAATTCCGTGAGCCCCCTGAAACATGTCAGGAGCCTCGACTTGCTTGATGGGTGTCGAGACAGTCCGCAAAAACACTGTCACAAGTAGAGAGGGACCCTGAGGTCACACCAGCATCGCGAAGGAGCTCCATGGGCCCCAAATCAACTCGAGATGAGGCCCGCTTCCCCCCTGCATTGACTCCAGAGCCATCCCCCGTTCCCCATCAAACACGACCTGAGGCTTGACTCCCTTTAGGCAACTCCAGAGGTTCCCCGAGAACAACGGGCCAAAGTCTAGAGGAGTACCAAGTTCAGCAGAGCAACTCGAGGACTGCTCCGTGTACCCCAAATTGCCTCGAGATGAGAGCTGATTCCCTGGCTTAGACTCAAGACGTAGGCCACCTTTCCACAAGCCCCTCAAGAGGAGGCTTCTCTCAGCAATAGGTATGAGGGAGGGACCCTGAGATTGCTGCCTCAATGGGCATATACACCGAGAAGCCCTGACTCGAAAGGAGGCCGGCTTTCCTTGCAGTGGCTTGAATACAGTCTAGTCTTTCATCTCACAAGCTGAAGGGATGTCTGCACCACCTGTGGAGTCCCTAGAGAAAGCCCTAGGTCCCCGACTCCTTTCGACGGAATGCCTCACATGCCTCTGACACCTCGAGAGGCACGCAGAGCTCACTGCTTCAAAATTTGACGGAGCCTGACTCCTCTTGAACATTGACAGGAATCCCAGTATCCCTGTGGCTACTGGAAAGGGACCCTGGGTCTCCCGACTCACCTCGAGAAGCGTTCCTTTTGCCCTGCCAAGCCTCGAAGAGACTCCTGAGGTGCCCCTCGTAACTCGACAGGAGTCCTGACTTCGTTGAACCAACACGAGGGTTGAAGGGCCATCCCCGCCGTAAGTCGAGAATGTACCCCAGGTCCCCGCCGCAACTCGAGAAAAACCATGAGACTTCCCCCTCCAAGCGAGATGAGGCCCGATTCCCCTGCACTGCATGCAGAGCAATTCCGTGAGCCCCCTGAAACATGTCAGGAGCCTCGACTTGCTTGATGGGTGTCGAGACAGTCCGCAAAAACACTGTCACAAGTAGAGAGGGACCCTGAGGTCACACCAGCATCGCGAAGGAGCTCTATGGGCCCCAAATCAACTCGAGATGAGGCCCGCTTCCCCTGCATTGACTCCAGAGCCATCCCCCGTTCCCCATCAAACACGACCTGAGGCTTGACTCCCTTTAGGCAACTCCAGAGGTTCCCCCCGAGAACAACGGGCCAAGTCTAGAGGAGTACCAAGTTCAGCAGAGCAACTCGAGGACTGCTCCGTGTACCCACTCATTACCCCAAATTGCCTCGAGATGAGCTGAGCTGATTCCCTGGCTTAGACTCAAGACGTAGGCCACCTTTCCACAAGCCCCTCAAGAGGAGGCTTCTCTCAGCAATAGGTATGAGGGAGGGACCCTGAGATTGCTGCCTCAATGGGCATATACACCGAGAAGCCCTGACTCGAAAGGAGGCCGGCTTTCCTTGCAGTGGCTTGAATACAGTCTAGTCTTTCATCTCACAAGCTGAAGGGATGTCTGCACCACCTGTGGAGTCCCTAGAGAAAGCCCTAGGTCCCCGACTCCTTTCGACGGAATGCCTCACATGCCTCTGACACCTCGAGAGGCACGCAGAGCTCACTGCTTCAAAATTTGACGGAGCCTGACTCCTCTTGAACATTGACAGGAATCCCAGTATCCCTGTGGCTACTGGAAAGGGACCCTGGGTCTCCCGACTCACCTCGAGAAGCGTTCCTTTTGCCCTGCCAAGCCTCGAAGAGACTCCTGAGGTGTCCCTCGTAACTCGACAGGAGTCCTGACTTCGTTGAACCAACACGAGGGTTGAAGGGCCATCCCCGCCCTAAGTCGAGAATGTACCCCAGGTCCCCGCCGCAACTCGAGAAAAACCATGAGACTTCCCCCTCCAAGCGAGATGAGGCCCGATTCCCCTGCACTGCATGCAGAGCAATTCCGTGAGCCCCCTGAAACATGTCAGGAGCCTCGACTTGCTTGATGGGGGTCGAGACAGTCCGCAAAAACACTGTCACAAGTAGAGAGGGACCCTGAGGTCACACCAGCATCGCGAAGGAGCTCCATGGGCCCCAAATCAACTCGAGATGAGGCCCGCTTCCCCTGCATTGACTCCCAGAGCCATCCCCCCGTTCCCCATCAAAGTCACGACCTGAGCTTGACTCCCTTTAGGCAACTCCAGAGGTTCCCCGAGAACAACGGGCCAAGTCTAGAGGAGTACCAAGTTCAGCAGAGCAACTCGAGGACTGCTCCGTGTACCCCCCAAATTGCCTCCTAGATGAGAGCTGATTCCCTGGCTTAGACTCAAGACGTAGGCCACCTTTCCACAAGCCCCTCAAGAGGAGGCTTCTCTCAGCAATAGGTATGAGGGGAGGGACCCTGAGATTGCTGCCTCAATGGGCATATACACCGAGAAGCCCTGACTCGAAAGGAGGGCCGGCTTTCCTTGCAGTGGCTTGAATACAGTCTAGTCTTTCATCTCACAAGCTGAAGGGATGTCTGCACCACCTGTGGAGTCCCTAGAGAGAAAGCCCTAGGTCCCCGACTCCTTTCGACGGAATGCCTCACATGCCTCTGACACCTCGAGAGGCACGCAGAGCTCACTGCTTCAAAATTTGACGGAGCCTGACTCCTCTTGAACATTGACAGGAATCCCAGTATCCCTGTGGCTACTGGAAAGGGACCCTGGGTCTCCCGACTCACCTCGAGAAGCGTTCCTTTTTGCCCTGCCAAGCCTCGAAGAGACTCCTGAGGTGCCCCTCGTAACTCGACAGGAGTCCTGACTTCGTTGAACCAACACGAGGGTTGAAGGGCCATCCCCGCCGTAAGTCGAGAATGTACCCCAGGTCCCCGCCGCAACTCGAGAAAAACCATGAGACTTCCCCCTCCAAGCGAGATGAGGCCCGATTCCCCTGCACTGCATGCAGAGCAATTCCGTGAGCCCCCCTGAAACATGTCAGGAGCCTCGACTTGCTTGATGGGTTGTCGAGACAGTCCGCAAAAACACTGTCACAAGTAGAGAGGGACCCTGAGGTCACACCAGCATCGCGAAGGAGCTCCATGGGCCCCAAATCAACTCGAGAGATGAGGCCCCTGCTTCCCCTGCATTGACTCCAGAGCCATCCCCCGTTCCCCATCAAAAAACACGACCTGAGGCTTGACTCCCTTTAGGCAACTCCAGAGGTTCCCCGAGAACAACGGGCCAAGTCTAGAGGAGTACCAAGTTCAGCAGAGAGCAACTCGAGGACTGCTTCCGTGTACCCCAAATTGCCTCGAGATGAGAGCTGATTCCCTGGCTTAGACTCAAGACGTAGGCCACCTTTCCACAAGCCCCTCAAGAGGAGGCTTCTCTCAGCAATAGGTAATGAGGGAGGGACCCTGAGATTGCTGCCTCAATGGGCATATACACCCGAGAAGCCCTGACTCGAAAGGAGGCCGGCTTTCCTTGCAGTGGCTTGAATACAGTCTAGTCTTTCATCTCACAAGCTGAAGGGATGTCTGCACCACCTGTGGAGTCCCTAGAGAAAGCCCTAGGTCCCCCGACTCCCTTTCGAGCGGAATGCCTCACATGCCTCTGACACCTCGAGAGGCACGCAGAGCTCACTGCTTCAAAATTTGACGGAGCCTGACTCCTCTTGAACATTGACAGGAATCCCCAGTATCCCTGTGGCTACTGGAAAGGGACCCTGGGTCTCCCGACTCACCTCGAGAAGCGTTCCTTTTGCCCCCCCGCCAAGCCTCGAAGAGACTCCTGAGGTGTCCCCCTCGTAACTCGACAGGGAGTCCTGACTTCGTTGAACCAACACGAGGGTTGAAGGGCCATCCCCCCGCCGTAAGTCGAGAATGTACCCCAGGTCCCCGCCGCAACTCGAGAAAAACCATGAGACTTCCCCCTCCAAGCGAGATGAGGCCCGATTCCCCTGCACTGCATGCAGAGCAATTCCGTGAGCCCCCTGAAACATGTCAGGAGCCTCGACTTGCTTGATGGGTGTCGAGACAGTCCGCAAAAACACTGTCACAAGTAGAGAGGGACCCTGAGGTCACACCAGCATCGCGAAGGAGCTCCATGGGCCCCAAATCAACTCGAGATGAGGCCCGCTTCCCCTGCATTGACTCCAGAGCCATCCCCCGTTCCCCATCAAACACGACCTGAGGCTTGACTCCCTTTAGGCAACTCAGCAGAGGTTCCCCAGAGAACAACGGGCCAACGTCTAGAGGAGTACCAAGTTCAGCAGAGCAACTCGAGGACTGCTCCGTGTACCCCAAATTGCCCTCGAGATGAGAGCTGATTCCCTGGCTTAGACTCAAGACGTAGGCCACCTTTCCACAAGCCCCTCAAGAGAGGGTCTTCTCCTCAGCAATAGTATGAGGGAGGGACCTCTGAGATTGCTGCCTCAATGGAAATACATATACACCGAGAAGAGAAAGCCCTGACTCGAAAGGAGGCCGGCTTTCCTTGCAGTGGCTTGAATACAGTCTAGTCTTTCATCTCACAAGCTGAAGGGATGTCTGCACCACCTGTGGAGTCCCTTAGAGAAAGCCCTAGGTCCCCGACTCCTTTCGACGGAATGCCTCACATGCCTCTGACACCTTCGAGAGGCACGCAGAGCTCACTGCTTCAAATTTGACGGAGCCTGACTCCTCTTGAACATTGACAGGAATCCCAGTATCCCTGTGGCTACTGGGAAAGGGACCCTGGGTCTCCCGACTCACCTCGAGAAGCGTTCCTTTTGCCCTGCCAAGCCTCGAAGAGACTCCTGAGGTGTCCCTCGTAACTCGACAGGAGTCCTGACTTCGTTGAACTCAACACGGAGGGTTTGAAGGGCCATCCCCCCGCCGTAAGTCGAGAATGTACCCCCAGCGTCCCCGCCGCAATCTCGAGAAAAACCATGAGACTTCCCCCATCCAAGCGAGATGAGGCCCGATTCCCTGCACTGCATGCAGAGCAATTCCCGTGAGCCCCCTGAAAACACATGTCAGGAGCCCTCGACTTGCTTGATGTCCGGTGGGATCGAGACAGTCCGTCGCAAAAACACTGTCACAAGTAGAGAGGGACCCTGAGGTCACACCAGCATCGCGAAGGAGCTCCATGGGCCCCAAATCAACTCGAGATGAGGCCCGCTTCCCCTGCATTGACTCCAGAGCCATCCCCCGTTCCCCATCAAACACGACCTGAGGCTTGACTCCCTTTAGGCAAACTCCAGAGGTTCCCCGAGAACAACGTAAACGCCAAGTCTAGAGGAGTAATACCAAGTTTCAGCAGAGCAACTCGAGGACTGCTCCGTGTACCTCCCAAATTGCCTCGAGATGAGAGCTGATTCCCTGGCTTAGACTCAATGACGTAGGCCACCTTTCCACAAGCCCCTCAAGAGGAGGCTTCTCTCAGCAATAGGTATGAGGGAGGGGACCCTGAGATTGCTGCCTCAATGGGCAAATATACACCGAGAAGCCCTGACTCGAAGGAGGCCGGAGTTTCCTTGCAGTGGCTTGAATACAGTCATAGTTCTTTCATTCTCACACTGAGGTGAAGGGATATTCTTGCAAACCAACAGTAGACGTAGCGTTTCCGTAGAGAAAGTACCCCCTATAGGGTCCGCCCCGACTTCCTTTCTCGAACGGGAGATGCCTCGAACAAGGTCTCTCTGACACCGTCTGACGAGTGCAAGCAGAGTCTCACTGCTTCAAATTTGGATCGAAGCCTGGACCTAGCTCCTAGTACATTGACGAAAAAATCCCAGTATCCCTGTGGCTATTTTATACTGGAAAGGGGGCCCTGGTCCCCGACTCCCTCAAGGGATCGAAAGCGTTCCTTTTGCCCTGCCAAGCCTCGAAGAGAATCTGAGGTGTCCCTCGTAACACGACAGGAGTCCTGACTTCGTTGAACAACACGAGGGTTGAAGGGCCATCCCCGCCGTAAGTCGAGAATGTACCCCAGGTCCCCGCGCAACTCGAGAAAAAACCATGAGACTTCCCCCTCCAAGCGAGATGAGGCCCGATTCCCCTGCACTGCATGCAGAGCAATTCCGTGAGCCCCCTGAAACATGTCAGGAGCCTCGACTTGCTTGATGGATGTCGAGACAGTCCGCAAAAACACTGTCACAAGTAGAGAGGGACCCTGAGGTCACACCAGCATCGCGAAGGAGCTCCATGGGCCCCAAATCAACTCGAGATGAGGCCCGCTTCCCCTGCATTGACTCCAGAGCCATCCCCCGTTCCCCATCAAACACGACCTGAGGCTTGACTCCCTTTAGGCAACTCCAGAGGTTCCCCGAGAACAACGGGCCAAGTCTAGAGGAGTACCAAGTTCAGCAGAGCAACTCGAGGACTGCTCCGTGTACCCCAAATTGCCTCGAGATGAGAGCTGATTCCCTGGCTTAGACTCAAGACGTAGGCCACCTTTCCACAAGCCCCTCAAGAGGAGGCTTCTCTCAGCAATAGGTATGAGGGAGGGACCCTGAGATTGCTGCCTCAATGGGCATATACACCGAGAAGCCCTGACTCGAAAGGAGGCCGGCTTTCCTTGCAGTGGCTTGAATACAGTCTAGTCTTTCATCTCACAAGCTGAAGGGATGTCTGCACCACCTGTGGAGTCCCTAGAGAAAGCCCTAGGTCCCCGACTCCTTTCGACGGAATGCCTCACATGCCTCTGACACCTCGAGAGGCACGCAGAGCTCACTGCTTCAAAATTTGACGGAGCCTGACTCCTCTTGAACATTGACAGGAATCCCAGTATCCCTGTGGCTACTGGAAAGGGACCCTGGGTCTCCCGACTCACCTCGAGAAGCGTTCCTTTTGCCCTGCCAAGCCTCGAAGAGACTCCTGAGGTGTCCCTCGTAACTCGACAGGAGTCCTGACTTCGTTGAACCAACACGAGGGTTGAAGGGCCATCCCCGCCGTAAGTCGAGAATGTACCCCAGGTCCCCGCCGCAACTCGAGAAAAACCATGAGACTTCCCCCTCCAAGCGAGATGAGGCCCGATTCCCCTGCACTGCATGCAGAGCAATTCCGTGAGCCCCCTGAAACATGTCAGGAGCCTCGACTTGCTTGATGGATGTCGAGACAGTCCGCAAAAACACTGTCACAAGTAGAGAGGGACCCTGAGGTCACACCAGCATCGCGAAGGAGCTCCATGGGCCCCAAATCAACTCGAGATGAGGCCCGCTTCCCCTGCATTGACTCCAGAGCCATCCCCCGTTCCCCATCAAACACGACCTGAGGCTTGACTCCCTTTAGGCAACTCCAGAGGTTCCCCGAGAACAACGGGCCAAGTCTAGAGGAGTACCAAGTTCAGCAGAGCAACTCGAGGACTGCTCCGTGTACCCCAAATTGCCTCGAGATGAGAGCTGATTCCCTGGCTTAGACTCAAGACGTAGGCCACCTTTCCACAAGCCCCTCAAGAGGAGGCTTCTCTCAGCAATAGGTATGAGGGAGGGACCCTGAGATTGCTGCCTCAATGGGCATATACACCGAGAAGCCCTGACTCGAAAGGAGGCCGGGTTTCCTTGCAGTGGCTTGAATACAGTCTAGTCTTTCATCTCACAAGGTGAAGGGATGTCTGCACCACCTGTGGAGTCCCTAGAGAAAGCCCTAGGTCCCCGACTCCTTTCGACGGAATGCCTCACATGCCTCTGACACCTCGAGAGGCACGCAGAGCTCACTGCTTCAAAATTTGACGGAGCCTGACTCCTCTTGAACATTGACAGGAATCCCAGTATCCCTGTGGCTACTGGAAAGGGACCCTGGGTCTCCCGACTCACCTCGAGAAGCGTTCCTTTTGCCCTGCCAAGCCTCGAAGAGACTCCTGAGGTGTCCCTCGTAACTCGACAGGAGTCCTGACTTCGTTGAACAAACACGAGGGTTGAAGGGCCATCCCCGCCGTAAGTCGAGAATGTACCCCAGGTCCCCGCCGCAACTCGAGAAAAACCATGAGACTTCCCCCTCCAAGCGAGATGAGGCCCGATTCCCCTGCACTGCATGCAGAGCAATTCCGTGAGCCCCCTGAAACATGTCAGGAGCCTCGACTTGCTTGATGGATGTCGAGACAGTCCGCAAAAACACTGTCACAAGTAGAGAGGGACCCTGAGGTCACACCAGCATCGCGAAGGAGCTCCATGGGCCCCAAATCAACTCGAGATGAGGCCCGCTTCCCCTGCATTGACTCCAGAGCCATCCCCCGTTCCCCATCAAACACGACCTGAGGCTTGACTCCCTTTAGGCAACTCCAGAGGTTCCCGAGAACAACGGGCCAAGTCTAGAGGAGTACCAAGTTCAGCAGAGCAACTCGAGGACTGCTCCGTGTACCCCAAATTGCCTCGAGATGAGAGCTGATTCCCTGGCTTAGACTCAAGACGTAGGCCACCTTTCCACAAGCCCCCATCAAGAGGAGGTTTTCAGCAATAGGTATGAGGAGGGACCCTGAGATTGCTGCTCAATGGGCATATACACGAGAAGCACGCTGATCCGAAAGGAGGGGCACGGGTTTCCCTCTGTAGGCTGCTTCTGGGTTGATTACTATAGTCTCAGTCGTTTTTCACATTTCATCTACAAGGTGAAGGGATGTCTGCACCACTGTGGAGTCCCTAGAGAAAGCCTAGGTCCCCGGACTCCCTTTTCAGAGACGGAATGGGCCTTCACATTCCTCTGACACACTTACTGAGTAAGCTAACGCAGAAGCAGCACTTGCTTCATAAAATTTGAAACAGCTGGAGCGGCATGACTCTTCTATTAACATTGGAGCAGGAAAAATCCCTAGTATCCCTGTGGTACTGGAAAGGGACCCTGGGGTCTCCCGAACCTCACGCGTCATCCTCGAGAAGCGTCCCTTTTGTGCCCTGCCTATAATCCTCGAAGAGATCTCCTGAGGTGTCCCTCGTAACTCGCGACAGGAGTCCATGACTTCGTTGAACAAACACGAGGGTTGAAGGGCCAATCATTCCCGCCGTTAAGTCTAGAGAATGTACCCCAGTTGTCCCCGCCGCAACTCGAGAAAAAAACCATGAGATTTCCCCCTCCAAGCGAGATGAGGCCCGATTCCCCTGCACTGACATGCAGAATTCAATTCCGTGAGCCCCCTAGAAACATGTCAGGAGCCTCGACTTGCTTGATGGATGTCGAGACAAATCCGCAAAAACACACTGTCACCGCAGTAAGAGAGGGACCCCTGAGTCACCAAAACAAAAACACCAGCATGCGAAGGAGTCTCCATGGTCCTCCCAAATCAACTTCCGAGTATGAGGCGCCTATTCGCTTCCCCAGCATGCCTTTTGACGTCGCCAGAGTCCATAGCACATCCCCGTCCGTTCCCCGGCATCAAACACAGACCCTGAGGCTTGACTCCTCTTTAGGCAACGTTTCAGAGGTTCCCAGCCCCCCAGAACAACGGGCCAAGTCTATAAAGAGGAGTTACCAAGTTTCAGTTCAGTTAGCAACTCGAGGTACTGGCTTTCCGTGAAGCCCTAAAATTGCCTCAGAAGATGAGTAGCTGATTCCCTTGTGGCTTGAGTACCTCAAAGAACGTTAGAGTCCAACTCTTCCACGAAACCCGCCATCAAGAAGTGGATGTCTTCTCTCAGCAATAGGTATGGAGGGAGGGAGCCCTGACGATTGATGGCCACGTTTCAATGGGTCATACTTAGGCAAACCGAAGAAGACCCTGACGTACGAAAGGAGGACCGGCTTTCCTTGGCAGTGGGCTTGAATACAGTTTATAGTCTTTCATTCCTCACAAGCTGAATGGGATGTCTTGCACACACACTGTGTGAGAATCCATAGAGAAACATGCTCCTAAGAAGTCCGCCGACTACCTTTCGGACGTTAATGGCCTCTATCATGCCTCTGACCAAGCCTCGAGAAGCAAACGCAGGTAAGCTTCAGCTGGGGACTAGTTCAATAAAATTTGGGGACGGTGCATGACTGCACCTCCTTTGAACAATTGACAGGAATCCCAATAGTTATCCCTGTGGCTACATGGAAAGGGACCTGGGTCTCCCGACTCATCGAGAAGCGGTTCCTTTTGCCCTGCCACGCTCGAAGGACTCCTGAGGTTGTCCTAGTAACTGACAGGGAACTCCTGACTTCGTTGAAACAAACACGAGGGTTGAAGGGCCATTCCCGCGTAAGTAGAATGTATCCAGGTCCCCGCCGCAACTCGAGAAAAACCATGAGACTTCCCCCTCCAAGCGAGATGAGGCCCGATTCCCCTGCACTGCATGCAGAGCAATTCCGTGAGCCCCCTGAAACATGTCAGGAGCCTCGACTTGCTTGATGGATGTCGAGACAGTCCGCAAAAACACTGTCACAAGTAGAGAGGGACCCTGAGGTCACACCAGCATCGCGAAGGAGCTCCATGGGCCCCAAATCAACTCGAGATGAGGCCCGCTTCCCCTGCATTGACTCCAGAGCCATCCCCCGTTCCCCATCAAACACGACCTGAGGCTTGACTCCCTTTAGGCAACTCCAGAGGTTCCCCGAGAACAACGGGCCAAGTCTAGAGGAGTACCAAGTTCAGCAGAGCAACTCGAGGACTGCTCCGTGTACCCCAAATTGCCTCGAGATGAGAGCTGATTCCCTGGCTTAGACTCAAGACGTAGGCCACCTTTCCACAAGCCCCTCAAGAGGAGGCTTCTCTCAGCAATAGGTATGAGGGAGGGACCCTGAGATTGCTGCCTCAATGGGCATATACACCGAGAAGCCCTGACTCGAAAGGAGGCCGGCTTTCCTTGCAGTGGCTTGAATACAGTCTAGTCTTTCATCTCACAAGCTGAAGGGATGTCTGCACCACCTGTGGAGTCCCTAGAGAAAGCCCTAGGTCCCCGACTCCTTTCGACGGAATGCCTCACATGCCTCTGACACCTCGAGAGGCACGCAGAGCTCACTGCTTCAAAATTTGACGGAGCCTGACTCCTCTTGAACATTGACAGGAATCCCAGTATCCCTGTGGCTACTGGAAAGGGACCCTGGGTCTCCCGACTCACCTCGAGAAGCGTCCTTTTGCCCTGCCAAGCCTCGAAGAGACTCCTGAGGTGTCCCTCGTAACTCGACAGGAGTCCTGACTTCGTTGAACAAACACGAGGGTTGAAGGGCCATCCCCGCCGTAAGTCGAGAATGTACCCCAGGTCCCCGCCGCAACTCGAGAAAAACCATGAGACTTCCCCCTCCAAGCGAGATGAGGCCCGATTCCCCTGCACTGCATGCAGAGCAATTCCGTGAGCCCCCTGAAACATGTCAGGAGCCTCGACTTGCTTGATGGATGTCGAGACAGTCCGCAAAAACACTGTCACAAGTAGAGAGGGACCCTGAGGTCACACCAGCATCGCGAAGGAGCTCCATGGGCCCCAAATCAACTCGAGATGAGGCCCGCTTCCCCTGCATTGACTCCAGAGCCATCCCCCGTTCCCCATCAAACACGACCTGAGGCTTGACTCCCTTTAGGCAACTCCAGAGGTTCCCCGAGAAACAACGGGCCAAGTCTAGAGGAGTACCAAGTTCAGCAGAGCAACTCGAGGACTGCTCCGTGTACCCCAAATTGCCTCGAGATGAGAGCTGATTCCCTGGCTTAGACTCAAGACGTAGGCCACCTTTCCACAAGCCCCTCAAGAGGAGGCTTCTCTCAGCAATAGGTATGAGGGAGGGACCCTGAGATTGCTGCCTCAATGGGCATATACACCGAGAAGCCCTGACTCGAAAGGAGGCCGGCTTTCCTTGCAGTGGCTTGAATACAGTCTAGTCTTTCATCTCACAAGGTGAAGGGATGTCTGCACCACCTGTGGAGTCCCTAGAGAAAGCCCTAGGTCCCCGACTCCTTTCGACGGAATGCCTCACATGCCTCTGACACCTCGAGAGGCGCAGAGCTCACTGCTTCAAAATTTGACGGAGCCTGACTCCTCTTGAACATTGACAGGAATCCCAGTATCCCTGTGGCTACTGGAAAGGGACCCTGGGTCTCCCGACTCACCTCGAGAAGCGTCCCTTTTGCCCTGCCAAGCCTCGAAGAGACTCCTGAGGTGTCCCTCGTAACTCGACAGGAGTCCTGACTTCGTTGAACAAACACGAGGGTTGAAGGGCCATCCCCGCCGTAAGTCGAGAATGTACCCCAGGTCCCCGCCGCAACTCGAGAAAAACCATGAGACTTCCCCCTCCAAGCGAGATGAGGCCCGATTCCCCTGCACTGCATGCAGAGCAATTCCGTGAGCCCCCTGAAACATGTCAGGAGCCTCGACTTGCTTGATGGATGTCGAGACAGTCCGCAAAAACACTGTCACAAGTAGAGAGGGACCCTGAGGTCACACCAGCATCGCGAAGGAGCTCCATGGGCCCCAAATCAACTCGAGATGAGGCCCGCTTCCCCTGCATTGACTCCAGAGCCATCCCCCGTTCCCCATCAAACACGACCTGAGGCTTGACTCCCTTTAGGCAACTCCAGAGGTTCCCCGAGAACAACGGGCCAAGTCTAGAGGAGTACCAAGTTCAGCAGAGCAACTCGAGGACTGCTCCGTGTACCCCAAATTGCCTCGAGATGAGAGCTGATTCCCTGGCTTAGACTCAAGACGTAGGCCACCTTTCCACAAGCCCCTCAAGAGGAGGCTTCTCTCAGCAATAGGTATGAGGGAGGGACCCTGAGATTGCTGCCTCAATGGGCATATACACCGAGGAGCCCTGCTAGAAAGGAGGCAGGGTTTTCCTTGCACGTGGCTTGAATACAGTCAATAAGCTATAAGTCTTTCAATCCACAAGCTGAAGGAATTTCTTGCACCACCTGTGGAGTTCCCTAGAGAAAGCCCTAGGCCCCCGACTCCGTTTTCTTTTCGAAGCGGAATGCTATTCTCAACAAATGCCTCTTTGACAACCACCTCGAGAAGCAAAACGCAGAAAGCTCAACAGCTTCAAAATTTGAGACCGGTAGCCCCTGATTTCTCCTCTTGAACAATTACAGGAATTTCCCAGTAAAAATCCCTTGTGGGCTACTGGAAAGGGGGGGGAGGTGTGAACCTGGGGTCTCCCCGACACTCACCTCCGAGAAGCGTCCCTTTTTTGCCCTCTGCCAAATAAGCCTCGAAGAGAGGAATCTCCTGAGGTGTCCCTCGTAACTCGACAGGAAGTCCTGACTTCGTTGAACAACACACGAGGGTTGAAGGGCCATCCCCGCCGGTAAATCGTCGAGAATGTACCCCAGGGTCCCCGCCCCCGCAACCGCAACTCGAGAAAAACAAAACCATGAGACGGGGGGACTTCCCCCTCCAAGCGAGTGATGAGGCCCGATTTCGAATTCCCCTGCACTGCATGCATGAGCAAAAATCCGTGAGCCCCCTGAAACATGTCAGGAGCCTCGACTTGCTTGAATGGATGTCGAGACAGTCGCAAAAAAACACTGTCACAAGTAGAGGAGAGGACGACCCCTGAGGTCACACCAGCATCGCGAAGGAGCTCCATGGGCCCCAAAATCAACTCGAGATGAGGCCCGCTTTTATCCCCTTCCCTAGCATTGACTCCTAGAGCCAATCCCTCCCCGTTCCCCATCATATACACGACCTGAAGGGCTTGAACTCCCTTTAGGCAACTCCAGAGGTTCCCCGGAGCGAGAAAGAACGGGCCCAAAAAAACAAAAGTGCAGGGGGGGGGAGGGGGGGGTCATAGAGACACCCAGCCAGAGAGATACCTTTTTAAGTTCATGAAAGGGCAAATACTATCCCGAAGAGAGAATGCTACCGTGTAGACCCCAGATTACTCTTCGAAGAATGTGAAGCTGGCTTCCACTGGCTCTAGACTCAATGAACGAGAGACTTAGTCCATACTATCCAAAAGTCACCTCATGAGAGCGAGGCTTCCTCACTCAGCAATAGTTATGAGGGAGGGATCCCCCCCCCTCCTTGTGAAGCCTATTGGCTGCCTCATGGGCATATTCATCGAGAAGCCCTGACTCGGAAAAAAGGAGGCCCAACCCACAAAAGGTGAACCCGGCAGGTTGGCGGGGTGTCTTTCCCCTTGCAGTGGCTTGAATACAGTCTAGTCTTTCATCTCACCAAGGTTGACAGGGATGTCTGCACAAACCACCTGTGGAAAGATAGGTCCATTTAGAGAAAAATGCCCTAGGTCCCGAATCCTTTCAGACGGGAATGCCCTCAATCATGCCTCTGACAACCCCACCACCCCCCACCCCCCCCCCGCCACACCCCCCACCCCCCCCCCCGAGAGGGCACGCAGAGCTAACTGCTTCAAAATTTGACGCGAGCCTGACTCCCTCTTGACATTGACAGGGAATCCCAGTATCCATGAGGGCTACTGGACAAAAAAAGGGAACCCTGGGTTCCTCCCGGACTCACCTCGAGAAGGTTCTTTGCCCTGCCAAGTCTCCGAACGTGACCCTGAGGCTTTGTTTGTCCCCTCGTAAATCGACTGCGACAACAGTCCTTGACTTCGTATTTGTAACCAACACAACGCACGAGGGTTTGAAAGGGCCATCCCCGCGTAAGTCGGAATGTACCCCCAGGTCCCCCCGCAACTCGAGAAAAACCATGAGACTTCCCCCTCCAAGCGAGATGAGGCCCGATTCCCCTGCACTGCATGCAGAGCAATTCCGTGAGCCCCCTGAAACATGTCAGGAGCCTCGACTTGCTTGATGGATGTCGAGACAGTCCGCAAAAACACTGTCACAAGTAGAGAGGGACCCTGAGGTCACACCAGCATCGCGAAGGAGCTCCATGGGCCCCAAATCAACTCGAGATGAGGCCCGCTTCCCCTGCATTGACTCCAGAGCCATCCCCCGTTCCCCATCAAACACGACCTGAGGCTTGACTCCCTTTAGGCAACTCCAGAGGTTCCCCGAGAACAACGGGCCAAGTCTAGAGGAGTACCAAGTTCAGCAGAGCAACTCGAGGACTGCTCCGTGTACCCCAAATTGCCTCGAGATGAGAGCTGATTCCCTGGCTTAGACTCAAGACGTAGGCCACCTTTCCACAAGCCCCTCAAGAGGAGGCTTCTCTCAGCAATAGGTATGAGGGAGGGACCCTGAGATTGCTGCCTCAATGGGCATATACACCGAGAAGCCCTGACTCGAAAGGAGGCCGGCTTTCCTTGCAGTGGCTTGAATACAGTCTAGTCTTTCATCTCACAAGGTGAAGGGATGTCTGCACCACCTGTGGAGTCCCTAGAGAAAGCCCTAGGTCCCCGACTCCTTTCGACGGAATGCCTCACATGCCTCTGACACCTCGAGAGGCACGCAGAGCTCACTGCTTCAAAATTTGACGGAGCCTGACTCCTCTTGAACATTGACAGGAATCCCAGTATCCCTGTGGCTACTGGAAAGGGACCCTGGGTCTCCCGACTCACCTCGAGAAGCGTTCCTTTTGCCCTGCCAAGCCTCGAAGAGACTCCTGAGGTGTCCCTCGTAACTCGACAGGAGTCCTGACTTCGTTGAACAAACACGAGGGTTGAAGGGCCATCCCCGCCGTAAGTCGAGAATGTACCCCAGGTCCCCGCCGCAACTCGAGAAAAACCATGAGACTTCCCCCTCCAAGCGAGATGAGGCCCGATTCCCCTGCACTGCATGCAGAGCAATTCCGTGAGCCCCCTGAAACATGTCAGGAGCCTCGACTTGCTTGATGGATGTCGAGACAGTCCGCAAAAACACTGTCACAAGTAGAGAGGGACCCTGAGGTCACACCAGCATCGCGAAGGAGCTCCATGGGCCCCAAATCAACTCGAGATGAGGCCCGCTTCCCCTGCATTGACTCCAGAGCCATCCCCCGTTCCCCATCAAACACGACCTGAGGCTTGACTCCCTTTAGGCAACTCCAGAGGTTCCCCGAGAACAACGGGCCAAGTCTAGAGGAGTACCAAGTTCAGCAGAGCAACTCGAGGACTGCTCCGTGTACCCCAAATTGCCTCGAGATGAGAGCTGATTCCCTGGCTTAGACTCAAGACGTAGGCCACCTTTCCACAAGCCCCTCAAGAGGAGGCTTCTCTCAGCAATAGGTATGAGGGAGGGACCCTGAGATTGCTGCCTCAATGGGCATATACACCGAGAAGCCCTGACTCGAAAGGAGGCCGGGTTTCCTTGCAGTGGCTTGAATACAGTCTAGTCTTTCATCTCACAAGCTGAAGGGATGTCTGCACCACCTGTGGAGTCCCTAGAGAAAGCCCTAGGTCCCCGACTCCTTTCGACGGAATGCCTCACATGCCTCTGACACCTCGAGAGGCACGCAGAGCTCACTGCTTCAAAATTTGACGGAGCCTGACTCCTCTTGAACATTGACAGGAATCCCAGTATCCCTGTGGCTACTGGAAAGGGACCCTGGGTCTCCCGACTCACCTCGAGAAGCGTCCCTTTTGCCCTGCCAAGCCTCGAAGAGACTCCTGAGGTGTCCCTCGTAACTCGACAGGAGTCCTGACTTCGTTGAACAAACACGAGGGTTGAAGGGCCATCCCCGCCGTAAGTCGAGAATGTACCCCAGGTCCCCGCCGCAACTCGAGAAAAACCATGAGACTTCCCCCTCCAAGCGAGATGAGGCCCGATTCCCCTGCACTGCATGCAGAGCAATTCCGTGAGCCCCCTGAAACATGTCAGGAGCCTCGACTTGCTTGATGGATGTCGAGACAGTCCGCAAAAACACTGTCACAAGTAGAGAGGGACCCTGAGGTCACACCAGCATCGCGAAGGAGCTCCATGGGCCCCAAATCAACTCGAGATGAGGCCCGCTTCCCCTGCATTGACTCCAGAGCCATCCCCCGTTCCCCATCAAACACGACCTGAGGCTTGACTCCCTTTAGGCAACTCCAGAGGTTCCCCGAGAACAACGGGCCAAGTCTAGAGGAGTACCAAGTTCAGCAGAGCAACTCGAGGACTGCTCCGTGTACCCCAAATTGCCTCGAGATGAGAGCTGATTCCCTGGCTTAGACTCAAGACGTAGGCCACCTTTCCACAAGCCCCTCAAGAGGAGGCTTCTCTCAGCAATAGGTATGAGGGAGGGACCCTGAGATTGCTGCCTCAATGGGCAATACACCGAGAAAGCCTGACTCGAAAGGAGGCCGGCTTTCCTTGCAGTGGCTTGAATACAGTCTAGTCTTTCATCTCACAAGGTGAAGGGATGTCTGCACCACCTGTGGAGTCCCTAGAGAAAGCCCTAGGTCCCCGACTCCTTTCGACGGAATGCCTCACATGCCTCTGACACCTCGAGAGGCACGCAGAGCTCACTGCTTCAAAATTTGACGGAGCCTGACTCCTCTTGAACATTGACAGGAATCCCAGTATCCCTGTGGCTACTGGAAAGGGACCCTGGGTCTCCCGACTCACCTCGAGAAGCGTCCCTTTTGCCCTGCCAAGCCTCGAAGAGACTCCTGAGGTGTCCCTCGTAACTCGACAGGAGTCCTGACTTCGTTGAACAAACACGAGGGTTGAAGGGCCATCCCCGCCGTAAGTCGAGAATGTACCCCAGGTCCCCGCCGCAACTCGAGAAAAACCATGAGACTTCCCCCTCCAAGCGAGATGAGGCCCGATTTCCCCTGCACTGCATGCAGAGCAATTCCGTGAGCCCCCTGAAACATGTCAGGAGCCTCGACTTGCTTGATGGATGTCGAGACAGTCCGCAAAAACACTGTCACAAGTAGAGAGGGACCCTGAGGTCACACCAGCATCGCGAAGGAGCTCCATGGGCCCCAAATCAACTCGAGATGAGGCCCGCTTCCCCTGCATTGACTCCAGAGCCATCCCCCGTTCCCCATCAAACACGACCTGAGGCTTGACTCCCTTTAGGCAACTCCAGAGGTTCCCCGAGAACAACGGGCCAAGTCTAGAGGAGTACCAAGTTCAGCAGAGCAACTCGAGGACTGCTCCGTGTACCCCAAATTGCCTCGAGATGAGAGCTGATTCCCTGGCTTAGACTCAAGACGTAGGCCACCTTTCCACAAGCCCCTCAAGAGGAGGCTTCTCTCAGCAATAGGTATGAGGGAGGGACCCTGAGATTGCTGCCTCAATGGGCATATACACCGAGAAGCCCTGACTCGAAAGGAGGCCGGCTTTCCTTGCAGTGGCTTGAATACAGTCTAGTCTTTCATCTCACAAGGTGAAGGGATGTCTGCACCACCTGTGGAGTCCCTAGAGAAAGCCCTAGGTCCCCGACTCCTTTCGACGGAATGCCTCACATGCCTCTGACACCTCGAGAGGCACGCAGAGCTCACTGCTTCAAAATTTGACGGAGCCTGACTCCTCTTGAACATTGACAGGAATCCCAGTATCCCTGTGGCTACTGGAAAGGGACCCTGGGTCTCCCGACTCACCTCGAGAAGCGTCCCTTTTGCCCTGCCAAGCCTCGAAGAGACTCCTGAGGTGTCCCTCGTAACTCGACAGGAGTCCTGACTTCGTTGAACAAACACGAGGGTTGAAGGGCCATCCCCGCCGTAAGTCGAGAATGTACCCCAGGTCCCCGCCGCAACTCGAGAAAAACCATGAGACTTCCCCCTCCAAGCGAGATGAGGCCCGATTCCCCTGCACTGCATGCAGAGAATTCCGTGAGCCCCCTGAAACATGTCAGGAGCCTCGACTTGCTTGATGGATGTCGAGACAGTCCGCAAAAACACTGTCACAAGTAGAGAGGGACCCTGAGGTCACACCAGCATCGCGAAGGAGCTCCATGGGCCCCAAATCAACTCGAGATGAGGCCCGCTTCCCCTGCATTGACTCCAGAGCCATCCCCCGTTCCCCATCAAACACGACCTGAGGCTTGACTCCCTTTAGGCAACTCCAGAGGTTCCCCGAGAACAACGGGCCAAGTCTAGAGGAGTACCAAGTTCAGCAGAGCAACTCGAGGACTGCTCCGTGTACCCCAAATTGCCTCGAGATGAGAGCTGATTCCCTGGCTTAGACTCAAGACGTAGGCCACCTTTCCACAAGCCCCTCAAGAGGAGGCTTCTCTCAGCAATAGGTATGAGGGAGGGACCCTGAGATTGCTGCCTCAATGGGCATATACACCGAGAAGCCCTGACTCGAAAGGAGGCCGGGTTTCCTTGCAGTGGCTTGAATACAGTCTAGTCTTTCATCTCACAAGGTGAAGGGATGTCTGCACCACCTGTGGAGTCCCTAGAGAAAGCCCTAGGTCCCCGACTCCTTTCGACGGAATGCCTCACATGCCTCTGACACCTCGAGAGGCACGCAGAGCTCACTGCTTCAAAATTTGACGGAGCCTGACTCCTCTTGAACATTGACAGGAATCCCAGTATCCCTGTGGCTACTGGAAAGGGACCCTGGGTCTCCCGACTCACCTCGAGAAGCGTCCCTTTTGCCCTGCCAAGCCTCGAAGAGACTCCTGAGGTGTCCCTCGTAACTCGACAGGAGTCCTGACTTCGTTGAACAAACACGAGGGTTGAAGGGCCATCCCCGCCGTAAGTCGAGAATGTACCCCAGGTCCCCGCCGCAACTCGAGAAAAACCATGAGACTTCCCCCTCCAAGCGAGATGAGGCCCGATTCCCCTGCACTGCATGCAGAGCAATTCCGTGAGCCCCCTGAAACATGCAGGAGCCTCGACTTGCTTGATGGATGTCGAGACAGTCCGCAAAAACACTGTCACAAGTAGAGAGGGACCCTGAGGTCACACCAGCATCGCGAAGGAGCTCCATGGGCCCCAAATCAACTCGAGATGAGGCCCGCTTCCCCTGCATTGACTCCAGAGCCATCCCCCGTTCCCCATCAAACACGACCTGAGGCTTGACTCCCTTTAGGCAACTCCAGAGGTTCCCCGAGAACAACGGGCCAAGTCTAGAGGAGTACCAAGTTCAGCAGAGCAACTCGAGGACTGCTCCGTGTACCCCAAATTGCCTCGAGATGAGAGCTGATTCCCTGGCTTAGACTCAAGACGTAGGCCACCTTTCCACAAGCCCCTCAAGAGGAGGCTTCTCTCAGCAATAGGTATGAGGGAGGGACCCTGAGATTGCTGCCTCAATGGGCATATACACCGAGAAGCCCTGACTCGAAAGGAGGCCGGGTTTCCTTGCAGTGGCTTGAATACAGTCTAGTCTTTCATCTCACAAGGTGAAGGGATGTCTGCACCACCTGTGGAGTCCCTAGAGAAAGCCCTAGGTCCCCGACTCCTTTCGACGGAATGCCTCACATGCCTCTGACACCTCGAGAGGCACGCAGAGCTCACTGCTTCAAAATTTGACGGAGCCTGACTCCTCTTGAACATTGACAGGAATCCCAGTATCCCTGTGGCTAACTGAAAGGGACCTGGGTCTCCCGACTCACCTCGAGAAGCGTCCCTTTTGCCCTGCCAAGCCTCGAAGAGACTCCTGAGGTGTCCCTCGTAACTCGACAGGAGTCCTGACTTCGTTGAACAAACACGAGGGTTGAAGGGCCATCCCCGCCGTAAGTCGAGAATGTACCCCAGGTCCCCGCCGCAACTCGAGAAAAACCATGAGACTTCCCCCTCCAAGCGAGATGAGGCCCGATTCCCCTGCACTGCATGCAGAGCAATTCCGTGAGCCCCCTGAAACATGTCAGGAGCCTCGACTTGCTTGATGGATGTCGAGACAGTCCGCAAAAACACTGTCACAAGTAGAGAGGGACCCTGAGGTCACACCAGCATCGCGAAGGAGCTCCATGGGCCCCAAATCAACTCGAGATGAGGCCCGCTTCCCCTGCATTGACTCCAGAGCCATCCCCCGTTCCCCATCAAACACGACCTGAGGCTTGACTCCCTTTAGGCAACTCCAGAGGTTCCCCGAGAACAACGGGCCAAGTCTAGAGGAGTACCAAGTTCAGCAGAGCAACTCGAGGACTGCTCCGTGTACCCCAAATTGCCTCGAGATGAGAGCTGATTCCCTGGCTTAGACTCAAGACGTAGGCCACCTTTCCACAAGCCCCTCAAGAGGAGGCTTCTCTCAGCAATAGGTATGAGGGAGGGACCCTGAGATTGCTGCCTCAATGGGCATATACACCGAGAAGCCCTGACTCGAAAGGAGGCCGGGTTTCCTTGCAGTGGCTTGAATACAGTCTAGTCTTTCATCTCACAAGGTGAAGGGATGTCTGCACCACCTGTGGAGTCCCTAGAGAAAGCCCTAGGTCCCCGACTCCTTTCGACGGAATGCCTCACATGCCTCTGACACCTCGAGAGGCACGCAGAGCTCACTGCTTCAAAATTTGACGGAGCCTGACTCCTCTTGAACATTGACAGGAATCCCAGTATCCCTGTGGCTACTGGAAAGGGACCCTGGGTCTCCCGACTCACCTCGAGAAGCGTCCTTTTGCCCTGCCAAGCCTCGAAGAGACTCCTGAGGTGTCCCTCGTAACTCGACAGGAGTCCTGACTTCGTTGAACAAACACGAGGGTTGAAGAAGGGCCATCCCCGCCGTAAGTCGAGAATGTACCCCAGGTCCCCGCCGCAACTCGAGAAAAACCATGAGACTTCCCCCTCCAAGCGAGATGAGGCCCGATTCCCCTGCACTGCATGCAGAGCAATTCCGTGAGCCCCCTGAAACATGTCAGGAGCCTCGACTTGCTTGATGGATGTCGAGACAGTCCGCAAAAACACTGTCACAAGTAGAGAGGGACCCTGAGGTCACACCAGCATCGCGAAGGAGCTCCATGGGCCCCAAATCAACTCGAGATGAGGCCCGCTTCCCCTGCATTGACTCCAGAGCCATCCCCCGTTCCCCATCAAACACGACCTGAGGCTTGACTCCCTTTAGGCAACTCCAGAGGTTCCCCGAGAACAACGGGCCAAGTCTAGAGGAGTACCAAGTTCAGCAGAGCAACTCGAGGACTGCTCCGTGTACCCCAAATTGCCTCGAGATGAGAGCTGATTCCCTGGCTTAGACTCAAGACGTAGGCCACCTTTCCACAAGCCCCTCAAGAGGAGGCTTCTCTCAGCAATAGGTATGAGGGAGGGACCCTGAGATTGCTGCCTCAATGGGCATATACACCGAGAAGCCCTGACTCGAAAGGAGGCCGGCTTTCCTTGCAGTGGCTTGAATACAGTCTAGTCTTTCATCTCACAAGGTGAAGGGATGTCTGCACCACCTGTGGAGTCCTAGAGAAAGCCCTAGGTCCCCGACTCCTTTCGACGGAATGCCTCACATGCCTCTGACACCTCGAGAGGCACGCAGAGCTCACTGCTTCAAAATTTGACGGAGCCTGACTCCTCTTGAACATTGACAGGAATCCCAGTATCCCTGTGGCTACTGGAAAGGGACCCTGGGTCTCCCGACTCACCTCGAGAAGCGTTCCTTTTGCCCTGCCAAGCCTCGAAGAGACTCCTGAGGTGTCCCTCGTAACTCGACAGGAGTCCTGACTTCGTTGAACAAACACGAGGGTTGAAGGGCCATCCCCGCCGTAAGTCGAGAATGTACCCCAGGTCCCCGCCGCAACTCGAGAAAAACCATGAGACTTCCCCCTCCAAGCGAGATGAGGCCCGATTCCCCTGCACTGCATGCAGAGCAATTCCGTGAGCCCCCTGAAACATGTCAGGAGCCTCGACTTGCTTGATGGATGTCGAGACAGTCCGCAAAAACACTGTCACAAGTAGAGAGGGACCCTGAGGTCACACCAGCATCGCGAAGGAGCTCCATGGGCCCCAAATCAACTCGAGATGAGGCCCGCTTCCCCTGCATTGACTCCAGAGCCATCCCCCGTTCCCCATCAAACACGACCTGAGGCTTGACTCCCTTTAGGCAACTCCAGAGGTTCCCCGAGAACAACGGGCCAAGTCTAGAGGAGTACCAAGTTCAGCAGAGCAACTCGAGGACTGCTCCGTGTACCCCAAATTGCCTCGAGATGAGAGCTGATTCCCTGGCTTAGACTCAAGACGTAGGCCACCTTTCCACAAGCCCCTCAAGAGGAGGCTTCTCTCAGCAATAGGTATGAGGGAGGGACCCTGAGATTGCTGCCTCAATGGGCATATACACCGAGAAGCCCTGACTCGAAAGGAGGCCGGGTTTCCTTGCAGTGGCTTGAATACAGTCTAGTCTTTCATCTCACAAGGTGAAGGGATGTCTGCACCACCTGTGGAGTCCCTAGAGAAAGCCCTAGGTCCCCGACTCCTTTCGACGGAATGCCTCACATGCCTCTGACACCTCGAGAGGCACGCAGAGCTCACTGCTTCAAAATTTGACGGAGCCTGACTCCTCTTGAACATTGACAGGAATCCCAGTATCCCTGTGGCTACTGGAAAGGGACCCTGGGTCTCCCGACTCACCTCGAGAAGCGTCCCTTTTGCCCTGCCAAGCCTCGAAGAGACTCCTGAGGTGTCCCTCGTAACTCGACAGGAGTCCTGACTTCGTTGAACAAACACGAGGGTTGAAGGGCCATCCCCGCCGTAAGTCGAGAATGTACCCCAGGTCCCCGCCGCAACTCGAGAAAAACCATGAGACTTCCCCCTCCAAGCGAGATGAGGCCCGATTCCCCTGCACTGCATGCAGAGCAATTCCGTGAGCCCCCTGAAACATGTCAGGAGCCTCGACTTGCTTGATGGATGTCGAGACAGTCCGCAAAAACACTGTCACAAGTAGAGAGGGACCCTGAGGTCACACCAGCATCGCGCGAAGGAGCTCCATGGGCCCCAAATCAACTCGAGATGAGGCCCGCTTCCCCTGCATTGACTCCAGAGCCATCCCCCGTTCCCCATCAAACACGACCTGAGGCTTGACTCCCTTTAGGCAACTCCAGAGGTTCCCCGAGAACAACGGGCCAAGTCTAGAGGAGTACCAAGTTCAGCAGAGCAACTCGAGGACTGCTCCGTGTACCCCAAATTGCCTCGAGATGAGAGCTGATTCCCTGGCTTAGACTCAAGACGTAGGCCACCTTTCCACAAGCCCCTCAAGAGGAGGCTTCTCTCAGCAATAGGTATGAGGGAGGGACCCTGAGATTGCTGCCTCAATGGGCATATACACCGAGAAGCCCTGACTCGAAAGGAGGCCGGGTTTCCTTGCAGTGGCTTGAATACAGTCTAGTCTTTCATCTCACAAGGTGAAGGGATGTCTGCACCACCTGTGGAGTCCCTAGAGAAAGCCCTAGGTCCCCGACTCCTTTCGACGGAATGCCTCACATGCCTCTGACACCTCGAGAGGCACGCAGAGCTCACTGCTTCAAAATTTGACGGAGCCTGACTCCTCTTGAACATTGACAGGAATCCCAGTATCCCTGTGGCTACTGGAAAGGGACCCTGGGTCTCCCGACTCACCTCGAGAAGCGTTCCTTTTGCCCTGCCAAGCCTCGAAGAGACTCCTGAGGTGTCCCTCGTAACTCGACAGGAGTCCTGACTTCGTTGAACAAACACGAGGGTTGAAGGGCCATCCCCGCCGTAAGTCGAGAATGTACCCCAGGTCCCCGCCGCAACTCGAGAAAAACCATGAGACTTCCCCCTCCAAGCGAGATGAGGCCCGATTCCCCTGCACTGCATGCAGAGCAATTCCGTGAGCCCCCTGAAACATGTCAGGAGCCTCGACTTGCTTGATGGATGTCGAGACAGTCCGCAAAAACACTGTCACAAGTAGAGAGGGACCCTGAGGTCACACCAGCATCGCGAAGGAGCTCCATGGGCCCCAAATCAACTCGAGATGAGGCCCGCTTCCCCTGCATTGACTCCAGAGCCATCCCCCGTTCCCCATCAAACACGACCTGAGGCTTGACTCCCTTTAGGCAACTCCAGAGGTTCCCCGAGAACAACGGGCCAAGTCTAGAGGAGTACCAAGTTCAGCAGAGCAACTCGAGGACTGCTCCGTGTACCCCAAATTGCCTCGAGATGAGAGCTGATTCCCTGGCTTAGACTCAAGACGTAGGCCACCTTTCCACAAGCCCCTCAAGAGGAGGCTTCTCTCAGCAATAGGTATGAGGGAGGGGGACCCTGAGATTGCTGCCTCAATGGGCATATACACCGAGAAGCCCTGACTCGAAAGGAGGCCGGGTTTCCTTGCAGTGGCTTGAATACAGTCTAGTCTTTCATCTCACAAGCTGAAGGGATGTCTGCACCACCTGTGGAGTCCCTAGAGAAAGCCCTAGGTCCCCGACTCCTTTCGACGGAATGCCTCACATGCCTCTGACACCTCGAGAGGCACGCAGAGCTCACTGCTTCAAAATTTGACGGAGCCTGACTCCTCTTGAACATTGACAGGAATCCCAGTATCCCTGTGGCTACTGGAAAGGGACCCTGGGTCTCCCGACTCACCTCGAGAAGCGTCCCTTTTGCCCTGCCAAGCCTCGAAGAGACTCCTGAGGTGTCCCTCGTAACTCGACAGGAGTCCTGACTTCGTTGAACAAACACGAGGGTTGAAGGGCCATCCCCGCCGTAAGTCGAGAATGTACCCCAGGTCCCCGCCGCAACTCGAGAAAAACCATGAGACTTCCCCCTCCAAGCGAGATGAGGCCCGATTCCCCTGCACTGCATGCAGAGCAATTCCGTGAGCCCCCTGAAACATGTCAGGAGCCTCGACTTGCTTGATGGATGTCGAGACAGTCCGCAAAAACACTGTCACAAGTAGAGAGGGACCCTGAGGTCACACCAGCATCGCGAAGGAGCTCCATGGGCCCCAAATCAACTCGAGATGAGGCCCGCTCCCCCTGCATTGACTCCAGAGCCATCCCCCGTTCCCCATCAAACACGACCTGAGGCTTGACTCCCTTTAGGCAACTCCAGAGGTTCCCCGAGAACAACGGGCCAAGTCTAGAGGAGTACCAAGTTCAGCAGAGCAACTCGAGGACTGCTCCGTGTACCCCAAATTGCCTCGAGATGAGAGCTGATTCCCTGGCTTAGACTCAAGACGTAGGCCACCTTTCCACAAGCCCCTCAAGAGGAGGCTTCTCTCAGCAATAGGTATGAGGGAGGGACCCTGAGATTGCTGCCTCAATGGGCATATACACCGAGAAGCCCTGACTCGAAAGGAGGCCGGGTTTCCTTGCAGTGGCTTGAATACAGTCTAGTCTTTCATCTCACAAGGTGAAGGGATGTCTGCACCACCTGTGGAGTCCCTAGAGAAAGCCCTAGGTCCCCGACTCCTTTCGACGGAATGCCTCACATGCCTCTGACACCTCGAGAGGCACGCAGAGCTCACTGCTTCAAAATTTGACGGAGCCTGACTCCTCTTGAACATTGACAGGAATCCCAGTATCCCTGTGGCTACTGGAAAGGGACCCTGGGTCTCCCGACTCACCTCGAGAAGCGTCCCTTTTGCCCTGCCAAGCCTCGAAGAGACTCCTGAGGTGTCCCTCGTAACTCGACAGGAGTCCTGACTTCGTTGAACAAACACGAGGGTTGAAGGGCCATCCCCGCCGTAAGTCGAGAATGTACCCCAGGTCCCCGCCGCAACTCGAGAAAAACCATGAGACTTCCCCCTCCAAGCGAGATGAGGCCCGATTCCCCTGCACTGCATGCAGAGCAATTCCGTGAGCCCCCTGAAACATGTCAGGAGCCTCGACTTGCTTGATGGATGTCGAGACAGTCCGCAAAAACACTGTCACAAGTAGAGAGGGACCCTGAGGTCACACCAGCATCGCGAAGGAGCTCCATGGGCCCCAAATCAACTCGAGATGAGGCCCGCTTCCCCTGCATTGACTCCAGAGCCATCCCCATCCCCCGTTCCCCATCAAACACGACCTGAGGCTTGACTCCCTTTAGGCAACTCCAGAGGTTCCCCGAGAACAACGGGCCAAGTCTAGAGGAGTACCAAGTTCAGCAGAGCAACTCGAGGACTGCTCCGTGTACCCCAAATTGCCTCGAGATGAGAGCTGATTCCCTGGCTTAGACTCAAGACGTAGGCCACCTTTCCACAAGCCCCTCAAGAGGAGGCTTCTCTCAGCAATAGGTATGAGGGAGGGACCCTGAGATTGCTGCCTCAATGGGCATATACACCGAGAAGCCCTGACTCGAAAGGAGGCCGGGTTTCCTTGCAGTGGCTTGAATACAGTCTAGTCTTTCATCTCACAAGCTGAAGGGATGTCTGCACCACCTGTGGAGTCCCTAGAGAAAGCCCTAGGTCCCCGACTCCTTTCGACGGAATGCCTCACATGCCTCTGACACCTCGAGAGGCACGCAGAGCTCACTGCTTCAAAATTTGACGGAGCCTGACTCCTCTTGAACATTGACAGGAATCCCAGTATCCCTGTGGCTACTGGAAAGGGACCCTGGGTCTCCCGACTCACCTCGAGAAGCGTCCCTTTTGCCCTGCCAAGCCTCGAAGAGACTCCTGAGGTGTCCCTCGTAACTCGACAGGAGTCCTGACTTCGTTGAACAAACACGAGGGTTGAAGGGCCATCCCCGCCGTAAGTCGAGAATGTACCCCAGGTCCCCGCCGCAACTCGAGAAAAACCATGAGACTTCCCCCTCCAAGCGAGATGAGGCCCGATTCCCCTGCACTGCATGCAGAGCAATTCCGTGAGCCCCCTGAAACATGTCAGGAGCCTCGACTTGCTTGATGGATGTCGAGACAGTCCGCAAAAACACTGTCACAAGTAGAGAGGGACCCTGAGGTCACACCAGCATCGCGAAGGAGCTCCATGGGCCCCAAATCAACTCGAGATGAGGCCCGCTTCCCTGCATTGACTCCAGAGCCATCCCCCGTTCCCCATCAAACACGACCTGAGGCTTGACTCCCTTTAGGCAACTCCAGAGGTTCCCCGAGAACAACGGGCCAAGTCTAGAGGAGTACCAAGTTCAGCAGAGCAACTCGAGGACTGCTCCGTGTACCCCAAATTGCCTCGAGATGAGAGCTGATTCCCTGGCTTAGACTCAAGACGTAGGCCACCTTTCCACAAGCCCCTCAAGAGGAGGCTTCTCTCAGCAATAGGTATGAGGGAGGGACCCTGAGATTGCTGCCTCAATGGGCATATACACCGAGAGCCCTGACTCGAAAGGAGGCCGGGTTTCCTTGCAGTGGCTTGAATACAGTCTAGTCTTTCATCTCACAAGGTGAAGGGATGTCTGCACCACCTGTGGAGTCCCTAGAGAAAGCCCTAGGTCCCCGACTCCTTTCGACGGAATGCCTCACATGCCTCTGACACCTCGAGAGGGCACGCAGAGCTCACTGCTTCAAAATTTGACGGAGCCTGACTCCTCTTGAACATTGACAGGAATCCCAGTACCCCTGTGGCTACTGGAAAGGGACCCTGGGTCTCCCGACTCACCTCGAGAAGCGTTCCTTTTGCCCTGCCAAGCCTCGAAGAGACTCCTGAGGTGTCCCTCGTAACTCGACAGGAGTCCTGACTTCGTTGAACAAACACGAGGGTTGAAGGGCCATCCCCGCCGTAAGTCGAGAATGTACCCCAGGTCCCCGCCGCAACTCGAGAAAAACCATGAGACTTCCCCCTCCAAGCGAGATGAGGCCCGATTCCCCTGCACTGCATGCAGAGCAATTCCGTGAGCCCCCTGAAACATGTCAGGAGCCTCGACTTGCTTGATGGATGTCGAGACAGTCCGCAAAAACACTGTCACAAGTAGAGAGGGACCCTGAGGTCACACCAGCATCGCGAAGGAGCTCCATGGGCCCCAATCAACTCGAGATGAGGCCCGCTTCCCCTGCATTGACTCCAGAGCCATCCCCCGTTCCCCATCAAACACGACCTGAGGCTTGACTCCCTTTAGGCAACTCCAGAGGTTCCCCGAGAACAACGGGCCAAGTCTAGAGGAGTACCAAGTTCAGCAGAGCAACTCGAGGACTGCTCCGTGTACCCCAAATTGCCTCGAGATGAGAGCTGATTCCCTGGCTTAGACTCAAGACGTAGGCCACCTTTCCACAAGCCCCTCAAGAGGAGGCTTCTCTCAGCAATAGGTATGAGGGAGGGACCCTGAGATTGCTGCCTCAATGGGCATATACACCGAGAAGCCCTGACTCGAAAGGAGGCCGGGTTTCCTTGCAGTGGCTTGAATACAGTCTAGTCTTTCATCTCACAAGGTGAAGGGATGTCTGCACCACCTGTGGAGTCCCTAGAGAAAGCCCTAGGTCCCCGACTCCTTTCGACGGAATGCCTCACATGCCTCTGACACCTCGAGAGGCACGCAGAGCTCACTGCTTCAAAATTTGACGGAGCCTGACTCCTCTTGAACATTGACAGGAATCCCAGTATCCCTGTGGCTACTGGAAAGGGACCCTGGGTCTCCCGACTCACCTCGAGAAGCGTCCCTTTTGCCCTGCCAAGCCTCGAAGAGACTCCTGAGGTGTCCCTCGTAACTCGACAGGAGTCCTGACTTCGTTGAACAAACACGAGGGTTGAAGGGCCATCCCCGCCGTAAGTCGAGAATGTACCCCAGGTCCCCGCCGCAACTCGAGAAAAACCATGAGACTTCCCCCTCCAAGCGAGATGAGGCCCGATTCCCCTGCACTGCATGCAGAGCAATTCCGTGAGCCCCCTGAAACATGTCAGGAGCCTCGACTTGCTTGATGGATGTCGAGACAGTCCGCAAAAACACTGTCACAAGTAGAGAGGGACCCTGAGGTCACACCAGCATCGCGAAGGAGCTCCATGGGCCCCAAATCAACTCGAGATGAGGCCCGCTTCCCCTGCATTGACTCCAGAGCCATCCCCCGTTCCCCATCAAACACGACCTGAGGCTTGACTCCCTTTAGGCAACTCCAGAGGTTCCC
>JAJLRB010002009.1:0-29794 GCA_020976825.1 Odocoileus hemionus | reverse complement strand
GAAAAAAAGTGCCAAGCCTAGAGGAATACCAAGTTCATAGATCCTCTTGAGGAATGCTCCGTGGACCACAAATTGCCTGGAGATGAGAGCTGATTGCCTGGCTTAGACTCAAGAATGATGCCTACTTTCCACAAGCCCCTAAAGAGAAGACTTCTCTCAGCAGTAGGTGTGAGGGAGGGACCCTGAGTTTGCTGCCTCAATTGGAATATACACCGAGAAGCCCTGACTCGAAAGGAGGCTGGGTTTCCTTACAGTGACTTGAATACAGGCTCCTCTATCATCTCACAAGGTGAAGAGATGTCTGAGTCCCCTGTGGAGTCCATAGAAAAAGGCCGAGTACCCCGAATCCTTTCGATGGAATGCCTCACATGACTTTGACAACTCAAGCGGAATGCAGAGTTCACTACTTCAAAAGGTGACGATGCCTGACTCCTCTTGAACATTGACAGGAATCCCCATATCTCTGGGCTACTGGAAAGGGACCCTGGGTCTCCCGCCTCAACAGGAGAAGAGTCCCTTTGGCCCTGCCAAGCCTCGAAGTGATTTCTGAGGTTTCCGTCGTAACTCGACAGGTGTCCTGATGTCGCTGGTCAAACACGAGTCTTGAAGTGCCATCCCTGCCGTATCTCGATAATAAAACCCAGGTCTGCACCGCAACTCGAGAAAAAGCATGAGTCTTCCCCTCAAAGCGAGATGAGCCCCAATTCCCCAGCACTGCATGGAGAGCAATTCCGTAAGCCCCATGAAACATGTAAGGAGCCTCGACTTGCTTGATGGATCTTAAGACAGTCCGCAAGAAAACTGTCACAAGAAGAGTGGGACCCTGAGGTCACACCAGCATGGCGAAATAGCTCCATGTACCCCAAAAAAACACACGAGATGACGTGCGATACCCCTGCCTTGACTGCACAGCCATCCGGCCTTCCACATCAAACACAACAGTGGCTTTACTTCCTTTAGGGAACACCAGAGGTTCTCCTAGAAAAACGTGCCAAGCCTAGAGGAATATCAAGTTCATAGAGCCACTCGAGGAATGATCCGTGCACCCCAAATTGCCTGGAGATGAGGGCTGATTGCCTGGCTTAGACTCAAGAAGGATGCCGACTTTCCACAAGACCCTCAAGAGAAGGCTTCTCTCAGCAGAAGGTGTGAGGGAGGGACCCTGTGTTTACTGATTCAATTGGAATATACACTGAGAAGCCCTGACTCGAAAGTAGGCCGGGTTTCCTTGCAGTGGCTTGAATACAGGCTCCTCTTTCATCTCACAAGGTGAAGGGATGATTGAATCCCCTGTGGAGTTCCCTAGAGAAAGGCCTAGGTCCCCGACTCCTTTCAACGAAATGCCTCACATGACTTTAACACCTCGAGCGGCACGCAGAGTTCACTGCATCAAAAGCTGGCGATGCCTGACTTCTCTTGAACATTGACAGGAATCCCAATATGGCTGTCGCTACTGGAAGAGACCCTGGGCCTCCCAACTCACTTCGAGAAGTGTCCCTTTGCCCCTGCCAAGCCTCAAAGAGAGTACTGAGGTTTCCCTCGTAACTAAAGAGGAGTCCAGACGTCGCTGGACAAACACGAGTGTTGAAGGGCCATCCCCGCCCTAACTCGAGTATATATAACACTGGTCCCAGCCGCAATTTGAGAAAAACCATGAGACTTCCCGCTCAAAGTGAGATGAGGCCCGATTCCCCTCAATGTATGCAGAGCAATCCCGTGATCTCCATGAAACATATAAGGAGCCTCGACTTCCTTGATGGATCTCGAGACAGTACCCAAGAACACTTTCACAAGTAGAGAGGGACCCTGAAGTCACACAAGCATGACGATGTAGTTCCATGTACACCAAATCAACTCGAGATGAGGCCCGATTCCCCTGCCTTGACTCCAGAGGCATCCCCTCTTCCCCAGCACACACGACCAGTGGCTTGACTTACTTTAAACAACAACTCAGAGGTTCCCCGAGAACAACTTGCCAAGTGTAGAGGAACAACAAGTTAAGGAGAGCAACTCGAGGACTGCTCCTTGGAACCCAAACTTGCCTGGAGATGAGAGCAGTTTGCCTGGATTGGACTCAAGACGTATGCCAACTTTCCACAAGCCCCTCAAGTGTAGGTTTCTCTCAGCAGTAGGTGTGAGGGACGGACCCTGAGTTTAATGCCTCAAGTGGAATATACGCCGAGAAGCCCTGACTCGAAAGGAGGCCGGGTTTCCTTGCAGTGGCTTGAATACAGGTTTCTCGTTCATTTCACAAGGTGAAGGTATGTCTGAATCCCCAGTGGAGTCCAAAAAAAAGCCTAGGTCACTGACTCCTTTCAACGGAATGCCTCACATGCATTTGACACCTCGAGCGGCACGCAGAGTTCACTGCTTCAAAAGGTGACGATGCCTGACTCCTCTTGAACATTGACAGGAATGCCAATATCCCTGAGGCTACTGGAAAGGGACACTTTGCCTCCCGCCTCACTTCAAGAAGCGTCCCTTTGGCCCTGCCTAACCTCGAAGAGATTCCGGAGGTGTCCCTCGTAACTCGAGAGGAGTCCTGATGTCGCTGGACAAACACGAGTCTTGAAGTGCCATCCCTGCCGTATCTCGAGAATATAACCCAGGTCTACACCGCAACTCGAGAAAAACCATGAGACTTCCCCCTCAAAGCGAGATCAGGCACGATTCTCCTGCACTGCATGCAGAGCAATCCCGTGATCCCAATGAAACATGTTAGGAGCCTCGACTTGCTTGATGGATCTTGAGACAATCCGTAAGAACACTGTCACAAGTACAGAGGGACCCTGAGGTCACACCAGCATCGCCAAGGAGCTCCATGTACCCCAAATCAACTCGAATGAACCCCGATTCCCCTGCATTGAATGCAGAGCCATCCTGCGTTCCACATCAAACACGAAAGTGCTTGAATTCCTTTAGGCAACTCCAGAGGTTCCCTGGAAAAAACGTGCCAAGCCTAGAGGAATACCAAGTTCATAGATCCTTCGAGGAATGCTCCGTGGACCACAAATTGCCTGGAGATGAGAGCTAATTGCCTGGCTTAGACTCAAGAAAGATGCTACTTTCCACAAGCCCCTCAAGAGAAGACTTCTCTCAGCAGTAGGTGTGAGGGAGGGACCCTGAGTTTACTGCCTCAAGTGAAATATGCCACAAGAAGCCCTGACTCGAAAGGAGGCTGGGTTTCCTTACAGTGACTTGAATACAGGCTGCCTCTATCATCTCACAAGGTGAAGGGATGTGTGAGTCCCCTGTGGAGTCCATAGAAAAGGCCTAGTTCCCCAACTCCTTTCGATGGAATGCCTTACATGCCTTTGACAACTCGAGCGGCAAATGCAGAGTTCACTACTTCAAAAGGTGACGATGCCTGACTCCTCTTGAACATTGACAGGAATCCCCATATCTCTGGGCTACTGAAAGGGACCCTGGGTCTCCCGGCTCACCTCGAGAAGCGTCCCTTTGACCCTGCCAAGCCTCGAAGAGATTCCTGAGGTGTCCGTCGTAACTCGACAGGAGTCCTGACGTCTCTGGACAAACACCCAGATTTGAAACGCCATCCCATCGCCTAAACTCGAGAATATACCCCAGGTCCCACCGCAACTCGAGAAAAACCATGAGACTTCCCCCTCAAAGCGAGATGAGGCACGATTCCCCTGCAATGCATGCAGAGCAATCCCGTGATCCCCATGAAACATGTAAGGAGACTCGACTTGCTTGATGGATCTAGAGACAATCCGCAAGAACACTATAACAAGCACAGAGGGACCTGAGGTCACACCAGCATCGAGAAGGAACAGCATGTACCCCAAATCAACTCGAGATGAGGCCCGATTCCCCTGCCTTGACTCCAGAGACATCCCCCGTTCCCCATCAAACACGACCAGTGGCTTGACTTCATTTAGGTAACTCCAGAGGTTCCCCGAGAAAAACGTGCCAAGTCTATAGGAAATTACCAAGTTCATAGAGCACTACTCGAGGAATGCTCCGTGGACCCCAAAGTGCCTGGAGATGAGAGCTGATTGCCTGGCTTAGACTCAAAACGTATGCCAACTTTCCACAAGCCCTCAAGAGAGGCTTCTCTCAGCAAAAGGTGTGAGGGAGGGACCCTGAGTTTGCTGCCTCAAGTGTAATATACACCGAGAAGCCCTGACTCGAAAGGAGGCCGGTTTCCTTACAGTGGCTTGAATACAGGCTCCTTTATCATCTCACAAGGTGAAGGATGTCTGAATCCCCTGTGGAGTCCCTAAGGAAAGCCTAAATCCCCGACTCCTTTCGACGTAATGCCTCACATGCCTTTGACACCTCGAGCGGACGCAGAGTTCACTGCTTCAAAAGATGACGATGCCTGACTCCTCTTGAACATTGAAAGAATCCCAATATCCCTGAGGCTAATGGAAAGGTACATGGCTCTTCCACATCACCTCGAGAAGCGTCCCTTTGGCCCTGCCAAGCCTCGAAGATATTCCTGAGATGTCCCTCGTAACTGGACAGGAGTCCTGACATCGCTGGGTACAAACAGAGTTTTGAAGGTCCATCCCCGCCGCAACTCGAGAATATAACCCAAGTCCGCACCTCAACTCGAGAAAAACCATGAGACTTCCCCCTCAAAGCGAAATGAGCCCCAATTCCCCTGCAGTGCATGCAGAGCAATTCCGTGATCCCCATGAAACATGTAAGGAGCCTCGACTTTGCTTGATGGATCTCGAGACAGTCCGCAAGAACACTGTCACAAGTAGAGGGGACCCTGAGGTCACACAAGCATCGCGAAGTAGCTACATGTACCCCAAATTAACTCGAGATGAGGCCGCGATTCCCCTGCCTTGACTGCACAGCCATCCCCCTTCCCCATCAAACACGACAGGGCTTGACTTCCTTTAGGTAACTCAGAGGTTCCCCGAGAAAAAAGTGCCAAGCCTAGAGGAATACCAAGTTCATAGAGCCACTCGAGGAATGCTCCGTGCACCCCAAATTGCCTGGAGATGAGAACTGATTGCCTGGCTTAGACTCAAGAAGGATGCCTACTTTCCACAAGCCCCTCAAGAGAAGGCTTCTCTCAGCAAAAGGTGTGAGGGAGGGACCCTGTGTTTGCTGCCTCAAGTTGGAATATACACTGAGAAGCCCTGACTTCGGATGGAGGCTGGGTTTCTTGCAGTGAATTGAATACAGGCTCCTCTTTCATCTCACAAGGTGAAGGGATGTCTGAATCCCCTGTGGAGTCCGTTAGGAAAGCCCTAGGTCCCCGACTTCTTTCGACGTAATGCCTCACATGCCTTTGACACTTCGAGCGTCACGCAGAGTTCACTGCTTCAAAAGGTGACGATGCCTGACTCCTCTTGAACATTGACAGGAATCCCCATATCGCTGAGCTAATGGAAAAGGACCATGGGTCTCCCGCCTCACCTCGGGAAGCATCCCTTTGTCCCATCCAAGAGTCGAAGATATTCCTGAGGTGTCCCTCGTAACTATACAGAGTCCTGACGTCCCTGGATAAACAAGAGCTTTGAAGGACCTTCCATGCCGTAACTCGAGAATATAACCCAGGTCCCTGCCTCAACTCTAGAAAAACCATGAGACTTCCCTCTCAAAGCGAAATGAGCCCCAATTTCCCTGCACTGCATGCAGAGCAATTCCGTGAGCCCCATGAAACATGTAAGGAGCCTCGACTTGCTTGATGGATCTCAAGACAGTCTGCAAGAAAACTGTCACAAGTAGAGTGGGACCCTGAGGTCACAACAGCATCGCGAAGTACCTCCATGTACCCCAAATTAAATTGAGATGACCTGCGATTCCCCTGCCTTGACTGCACAGCCATCCTGCTTCCACATCAGATACGAGAGTGGCTTGACTACCTTTAGGGAACATCAGAGGTTCCCCTAGAAAAAAGTGCCAAGCCTAGAGGAATACCAAGTTCATAGAGCCACTCGAGGAATGCTCCGTGCACCCCAAATGCCTGGAGATGAGGGCTGATTGCCTGGCTTAGACTCAAGAAGGATGCCTACTTTCCACAAGCCCCTCAAGTGAAGGCTTCTCTCAGCAGTAGGTGTGAGGGAGGGACCCTGTGTTTGCTGCCTCAATTGGAATATACACTGAGAAGCCCTGACTCGGAAGGAGGCCGGGTTTCTTGCAGTGACTTGAATACAGGCTCCTCTTTCATCTCACAAGGTGAAGGGATGACTGAATCCGCTGTGGAGTTCCTAGAGAAAGGCCTAGGTCCCCGACTCCTTTCAACGAAATGCCTCACATGACTTTGACACCTCGAGCGGCACGCAGAGTTCACTACATCAAAAGCTGACGATGCCTGACTCCTCTTGAACATTGACAGGAATCCCAATATCACTGTCGTTACTGGAAGGAACCCTGGGCCTCCCACCTCACTTCGAGAATTGTCCCTTTGCCCCTGACAAGCCTCAAAGAGAGTCCTGAGGTTTCCCTCGTAACTAAAGAGGAGTCCAGACGTCGCTGAACAAACACGAGTGTTGAAGGGCCATCCCCGCCGTAACTCGAGTATATAACACAGGTCCCAGCCGCAATTCGAGAAAAACCATGAGACTTACCGCTCAAAGTGAGATGAGGCCCGATTCCCCTGCAATGCATGCAGACCAATCCCGTGATCTCCATGAAACATATAAGGAGCCTCGACTTCCTTGATGGATCTCGAGACAATCCCCAAGAACACTTTCACAAGTAGAGAGGGACCCTGAAGTCACACAAGCATCACGAAGTAGTTCCATGTACACCAAATCAACTCGAGATGAGGCCCGATTCCCCTGCCTTGACTCCAGAGGCATCCCCAGTTCCCCAGCACACACGACCAGTGGCTTGACTTCCTTTAAACAACTCCAGAGGTTCCCCGAGAACAACTTGCCAAGCCTAGAGGAACACCAAGTTCAGGAGAGCAACTCGAGGAATGCTCCTTGGAACCCAAATTGCCTGGAGATGAGAGTGGATTGCCTGGATTGGACTCAAGACGTATGCCAACTTTCCACAAGCCCTTCAAGTGTAGGCTTCTCTCAGCGGTAGGTGTGAGGGACGGACCCTGAGTTTAATGCCTCAAGTGGAATATACGCCGAGAAGCCCTAACTCGAATGGAGGCCGGGTTTCATTGCAGTGGCTTGAATACAGGTTCCTCGTGCATTTCCCAAGGTGAACGTATGTCTTAATCCCCAGTGGAGTCCCTAGAAAAATCCCTAGGTCACCGACTCCTTTCGACGAATGCCTCACATGCATTTGACACCTCGAGCGGCACGCAGAGTTCACTGCTTCAAAAGGTGACGATGCCTGACTCCTCTTGAACATTGACAGGAATGCCAATATCCCTGAGGCTACTGGAAAGGGACACTTTGCCTCCCGCCTCACCTCTAGAAGCATCCCTTTGGCCCTGCCTAGCCTCGAAGAGATTCCGGAGGTGTCCCTCGTAACTCGACAGGAGTCCTGATGTCACTGGACAAACACGAGTCTTGAAGTGCCATCCCTGCCGTATCTCGATAATAAAACCCAGGTCTGCACCGCACCTCGAGAAAAACCATGAGTCTTCCCCCTCAAAGCGACATGAGGCACGATTCTCCTGCACTGCATGCAGAGCAATCCTGTGATCCCCATGTAACAGGTAAGGAACCTCAGCTTGCTTGATGGATCTTGAGACAATCCGCAAGAACACTGTCACAAGTACAGAGTGATCCTGAGGTCACACCAGCATCGCCAAGGAGCTTCATGTACCCCAAATCAACTCGAGTTGAAGCCCGATTCCCCTGCCTTGAATGCAGAGCCATCCCGCGTTCCACATCAAACACGAAAGTGGCTTGACTTCCTTTAGGCAACTCCAGAGGTTCCCCGAGAATAAAGTGCCAAGCCTAGAGGAATACCAAGTTCATAGATCCTCTTGAGGAATGCTCCGTGGACCACAAATTGCCTGGAGATGAGAGCTGATTGCCTGGCTTAGACTCAAGAATGATGCCTACTTTCCACAAGCCCCTAAAGAGAAGACTTCTCTCAGCAGTAGGTGTGAGGGAGGGACCCTGAGTTTGCTGCCTCAATTGGAATATACACCGAGAAGCCCTGACTCGAAAGGAGGCTGGGTTTCCTTACAGTGACTTGAATACAGGCTCCTCTATCATCTCACAAGGTGAAGAGATGTCTGAGTCCCCTGTGGAGTCCATAGAAAAAGGCCGAGTACCCCGAATCCTTTCGATGGAATGCCTCACATGACTTTGACAACTCAAGCGGAATGCAGAGTTCACTACTTCAAAAGGTGACGATGCCTGACTCCTCTTGAACATTGACAGGAATCCCCATATCTCTGGGCTACTGGAAAGGGACCCTGGGTCTCCCGCCTCAACAGGAGAAGAGTCCCTTTGGCCCTGCCAAGCCTCGAAGTGATTTCTGAGGTTTCCGTCGTAACTCGACAGGTGTCCTGATGTCGCTGGTCAAACACGAGTCTTGAAGTGCCATCCCTGCCGTATCTCGATAATAAAACCCAGGTCTGCACCGCAACTCGAGAAAAAGCATGAGTCTTCCCCCTCAAAGCGAGATGAGCCCCAATTCCCCAGCACTGCATGGAGAGCAATTCCGTAAGCCCCATGAAACATGTAAGGAGCCTCGACTTGCTTGATGGATCTTAAGACAGTCCGCAAGAAAACTGTCACAAGAAGAGTGGGACCCTGAGGTCACACCAGCATGGCGAAATAGCTCCATGTACCCCAAAAAAACACACGATGACGTGCGATACCCCTGCCTTGACTGCACAGCCATCCGGCCTTCCACATCAAACACAACAGTGGCTTTACTTCCTTTAGGGAACACCAGAGGTTCTCCTAGAAAAACGTGCCAAGCCTAGAGGAATATCAAGTTCATAGAGCCACTCGAGGAATGATCCGTGCACCCCAAATTGCCTGGAGATGAGGGCTGATTGCCTGGCTTAGACTCAAGAAGGATGCCGACTTTCCACAAGACCCTCAAGAGAAGGCTTCTCTCAGCAGAAGGTGTGAGGGAGGGACCCTGTGTTTACTGATTCAATTGGAATATACACTGAGAAGCCCTGACTCGAAAGTAGGCCGGGTTTCCTTGCAGTGGCTTGAATACAGGCTCCTCTTTCATCTCACAAGGTGAAGGGATGATTGAATCCCCTGTGGAGTTCCTAGAGAAAGGCCTAGGTCCCCGACTCCTTTCAACGAAATGCCTCACATGACTTTAACACCTCGAGCGGCACGCAGAGTTCACTGCATCAAAAGCTGGCGATGCCTGACTTCTCTTGAACATTGACAGGAATCCCAATATGGCTGTCGCTACTGGAAGAGACCCTGGGCCTCCCAACTCACTTCGAGAAGTGTCCCTTTGCCCCTGCCAAGCCTCAAAGAGAGTACTGAGGTTTCCCTCGTAACTAAAGAGGAGTCCAGACGTCGCTGGACAAACACGAGTGTTGAAGGGCCATCCCCGCCCTAACTCGAGTATATAACACTGGTCCCAGCCGCAATTTGAGAAAAACCATGAGACTTCCCGCTCAAAGTGAGATGAGGCCCGATTCCCCTCAATGTATGCAGAGCAATCCCGTGATCTCCATGAAACATATAAGGAGCCTCGACTTCCTTGATGGATCTCGAGACAGTACCCAAGAACACTTTCACAAGTAGAGAGGGACCCTGAAGTCACACAAGCATGACGATGTAGTTCCATGTACACCAAATCAACTCGAGATGAGGCCCGATTCCCCTGCCTTGACTCCAGAGGCATCCCCTCTTCCCCAGCACACACGACCAGTGGCTTGACTTACTTTAAACAACTCCAGAGGTTCCCCGAGAACAACTTGCCAAGTGTAGAGGAACAACAAGTTAAGGAGAGCAACTCGAGGACTGCTCCTTGGAACCCAAACTGCCTGCAGATGAGAGCAGTTTGCCTGGATTGGACTCAAGACGTATGCCAACTTTCCACAAGCCCCTCAAGTGTAGGTTTCTCTCAGCAGTAGGTGTGAGGGACGGACCCTGAGTTTAATGCCTCAAGTGGAATATACGCCGAGAAGCCCTGACTCGAAAGGAGGCCGGGTTTCCTTGCAGTGGCTTGAATACAGGTTTCTCGTTCATTTCACAAGGTGAAGGTATGTCTGAATCCCCAGTGGAGTCCAAAAAAAGCCCTAGGTCACTGACTCCTTTCAACGGCATGCCTCACATGCATTTGACACCTCGAGCGGCACGCAGAGTTCACTGCTTCAAAAGGTGACGATGCCTGACTCCTCTTGAACATTGACAGGAATGCCAATATCCCTGAGGCTACTGGAAAGGGACACTTTGCCTCCCGCCTCACTTCAAGAAGCGTCCCTTTGGCCCTGCCTAACCTCGTAGAGATTCCGGAGTGTGTCCCTCGTAACTCGAGAGGAGTCCTGATGTCGCTGGACAAACACGAGTCTTGAAGTGCCATCCCTGCCGTATCTCGAGAATATAACCCAGGTCTACACCGCAACTCGAGAAAAACCATGAGACTTCCCCCTCAAAGCGAGATCAGGCACGATTCTCCTGCACTGCATGCAGAGCAATCCCGTGATCCCAATGAAACATGTTAGGAGCCTCGACTTGCTTGATGGATCTTGAGACAATCCGTAAGAACACTGTCACAAGTACAGAGGGACCCTGAGGTCACACCAGCATCGCCAAGGAGCTCCATGTACCCCAAATCAACTCGAAATTAACCCCGATTCCCCTGCATTGAATGCAGAGCCATCCTGCGTTCCACATCAAACACGAAAGTGCCTTGAATTCCTTTAGGCAACTCCAGAGGTTCCCCGGGAAAAACGTGCCAAGCCTAGAGGAATACCAAGTTCATAGATCCTTTCGAGGAATGCTCCTTGGACCACAAATTGCCTGGAGATGAGAGCTAATTGCCTGGCTTAGACTCAAGAAAGATGACTACCTTCCACAAGCCCCTCAAGAGAAGACTTCTCTCAGCAGTAGGTGTGAGGGAGGGACCCTGAGTTTACTGCCTCAAGTGAAATATGCCACAAGAAGCCCTGACTCGAAAGGAGGCTGGGTTTCCTTACAGTGACTTGAATACAGGCTGCTCTATCATCTCACAAGGTGAAGGGATGTGTGAGTCCCCTGTGGAGTCCATAGAAATAGGCCTAGTTCCCCAACTACTTTCGATGGAATGCCTTACATGCCTTTGACAACTCGAGCTAAATGCAGAGTTCACTACTTCAAAAGGTGACGATGCCTGACTCCTCTTGAACATTGACAGGAATCCCCATATCTCTGGGCTACTGAAAAGGGACCGTGGGTCTCCAGGCTCACCTCGAGAAGCGTCCCTTTGACCCTACCAAGCCTCGAAGAGATTCCTGAGGTGTCCGTCGTAACTCGACAGGAGTCCTGACGTCTCTGGACAAACACCCAGATTTGAAACGCCATACACGCCTAAACTCGAGAATATACCCCAGGTCCGCACCGCAACTCGAGAAAAACCATGAGGCTTCCCCCTCAAAGCGAGATGAGGCACGATTCCCCTGCAATGCATGCAGAGCAATCCCGTGATCCCCATGAAACATGTAAGGAGACTCGACTTGCTTGATGGATCTAGAGACAATCTGCAAGAACACTATAACAAGCACAGAGGGACTCTGAGGTCACACCAGCATCGAGAAGGAACAGCATGTACCCCAAATCAACTCGAGATGAGGCCCGATTCCCATGCCTTGACTCCAGAGACATCCCCCGTTCCCCATCAAACACGACCCAATCCCGGAAAGAATTAACCTTACCTAGAAAACCCCGGCCCCATCCAAACATGGTTTTAAACCCCAAAGTCCCCTTCTTTCTAAAAAGAATTGCGGGCTAAACTAAAGGAAATTTCCAAGAAAGGACCAGGGTCACCAACAAAAAAAACCCGGGCCGGCATGCGGATCCTGAACCCCAATAAGCAATCCCCCTTTAAAAAAGAATTTTCACAAGAAAAGGGATCCCTAAACGCCAACCTAGAAATTACCCAAACAGCCCAATTCCCGTGCACCAAATGCCTCCCAAAAATAAGGGTATTGGGGCCCTTAGTAAAAAGCCCCCCAGAAAGCCAAAGATAAGATGGGACCAAAACCGGAAACAAACCCCGACCCCCCCCCCCCCCCAAAACCCCACCCCCAAAAGGAAACCCCAAAGGGCCCCTAGAAACCCCGGCCTCTTTAAAAAATTCCTACCCGAGGGGCGCCCAATTAAGGGGGCCCTCTCTCAAGGGAAGGATGCAATCCCGCCTTGGAAAGCCCTGGTCCCCCTTTTGACGAAGCCCTTTGCCCCATTCGACACGAGATTCCTGAAAAGGTCTGTCCCATAACCTTCCCTCAAACTGAAAAAACCCCATTTTCCGAAAACCTGGCCCCGCCTCAAAACCCAAAATTTTCCCCCCAAAGGAGTCCTGTTTCAAACTCGTCCTTAACATACAAAACTTCCAGCCGTAACTGAGAAAACCGGCCCCCTTCAGAAAACAGGGTCCCCAAAGCGAAATGAGCCCAATTTCCCCTGAAGCCAATCGGCCAAAAAAGTTGGACCCCTGCTTGAGAAAAACCAGCTCAACAAGGGTACAAAATGGTTTAAAAGGGGACCAAACAATCCCAAAAATTGAACCATTTTGGACCGAGCCCGCTCAAACCAAGAGGCGGGTTACTCCTTGAAGGCCCCTTTTAAACTCGAAGTTTTACAAGGTTGATAGGCCTTTTCCTAATGCCTCCCCCAAACCGGGAGAGGGGTTCTCCCTTTTAAATCAGCCCCTCCAGGCCCTAGAATGGTTTAAAACCGGGTTGGGCCCCCCTTTTCCCCCAAAGGGGAAAAGGGGGCTTACAGAATAGCCCTCCCCAAAAGGGAAAAACAACCCTTCATTAAGGAAGCCCTGAATTGGGATCATTTTCTGCGGGGAAAGACCCTCTCCAATGCCCTTTTCCCCACAAAGGGGAACGGCCCCTTTAAACAAAAGGACCACCGACCCTTAAGAAGGGCCCTTTTTCCCTCCTTGGGGAACCCTGCCCCCCAAAACTTAGATCCTTTCCCCCAAATAAGAATTCGTTCCAACAGAAGCCCCCGACTCATTAACCAAATTTAACCCCCCCCTACCTGATTTCAATAAACCCAACCCCGAAAAACCGATTTCCCCCAAGGTGACCTGAACCAACAACCAGAAATCATTCAAAAAACCTAAGGGTCCCCGAACCCGACCCAAGTCCATTTAACAATAGGGTCCCGAAAACAGGCCACGAGATCCACAAACAACCGAAAATTTCCTTAAAACCCAAATCCAAAGGTCCCGGCCCCGACCCAATTAATAACCCATAACCCAAAAGGAGCTTTCCCAAACCAAACCCACTGGAGTCAAAAAAGCGAAACCCAAAACCCTTTCCAGGGGGCCGAGGTTTCCTCTCACCTTTAACAGGCCTTAACCCTTAAAAAAGCGGGAAGCCTAAAATTCCACGTTTTTCGGTTTCCAAAAGGAGGCCCGGGTTTAACCTTAAGGTTACTCCCCAAAATAGACCATCCCGGGCTTGAAAATTCCTGCTTTCCCCTTAAACGACCCCCAATTCCCTTCCAAAGGGCCCGGCCCCTCATAGGAATCCACCCTTTTAACTAAAGGGCCAGTCCCCGACAAAGGACCCGGCCCCCACTGAAAACATTTGCCCTAAGGAAGGGTTCCCCGCCCCTTAAGCATCTTGTTTTCAACAAGCCCGGGGTTACCCGGGAACCAAAACCGGCAAACACCCCAAGGGCCGGGTCCTTCCCCTTAAACCTGCCCAACCTCATACCAGATTCCCCATCCCAGACTGGGAACCTCCTTAGGATCAAACCCAATCGCGGGAACATTTAACAACCCATTTCCGATAACATCCCAAGCAGCAACAATCCTGGGGAAACCACGCCCACTTCTGGAAAACCCGGTTACCAAAAAGTTTATTTCCCAACCCGGAGTCCCCACAAAATGCGAAGATAGTTTGACTCGGGGATTAACCAAATCCGGGAAGAGTTCTTGGTACCCGGGAAAACCAGTTTTAATAACTGGGATCTAAAAGGGGTTAAAGGAAGCCCGATCTTCTAATTTTACAGGATTTGCTCCCGATGGAAATACCAAAAGGGGGTTCCGCCCTTTCCATGGTGAAACGACCTTTTCCAAAAGGGGAAAAGGTCATCCCCCCGTGGAAATGCCCCCTTGAAACTAAAGGAATCCCTTTACTAAAACCCGCGATGCCGATCTTTAAAAAGGTCCCCCTCCCCTTTGAAAGACCCGGTTCCCCTACTCGAAAATTTTCCCTGCCCCAAAATTAAAGTTCCCTCTAACGAGGGGTATTCGGGCCGGTAAAAGGGCCCTTTGCTTTTTTTTAAGGCCCCTCCCGAAATGAAAAAATGTCCCACCAAAGGGAAGCCTCCTTCCCCGCAAACCAAGCCGAACCCCGGAAAAATTGCCTTAAATTAAGGCAAAACTGCTATCCCCCTTAAACACAGAGGACCCTGAAACGGCCCCTGAGAAACCCTTCAAATAACACGAAAAAAACCTTACCCCAACCATGGCCTACGCACCTCAAAAGGTTTCATTTGGAAACCCCTAAGCAAGCCGGGAGGAAATTCAATTTTTAAAATGGAAATCCACAAAAAACCGGAAGATGCCGGTTAGGGGGGGTTAATCAAGTCAATACCCGAAGAAGTTGGGTGTAGAGGGCCCTTTGGTTTAAGGGAAACCTACTAACTTGGCAGGTTCCACCAGTAAATCCTTACTTAAAAAGGCTCCTGTTTTAACCCCTGGGACTGAACCCGGGCCCCAAAAACCCAGGCCCCCTTTTCCTTAAAAGCCCAACCCCGGAACGCCCGGATCCCTAGTTGCCCCCCCTTGCAGCAACCCTGGCTCCTTAAAACCGCCCCACCTCATTGGAAAACGGTTTCCCGCCCCAAAGAATGGGTTCCACGTCCTAAAACCAAGGGAAAACAAAAACCCATTCCCGCCAATCTTTAATAAAAGGACCCAAATTCCAAAAAACCAGACCCGAAAGGTTGACCCTTATGAAACAGACAACCCGGATTTAAAAATAAACCCTTCCAGTGATTTCCAAAACATTCACAAGAAAAAACCCGAACCCAAAGCATGCATTTTAGTCCAAACCCAAAAATAAAACCTTTTCCCCCCACAACCCCCTTCCCCCAACAAAACATGGCTGTTACAAATTCCTGGTTCCCAAACCTTGCCAATTTAAAAAAGAAGAGAATTTCCAATCTCACAAGGTGAAGGGATGTGTGAGTCCCCTGTGGAGTCCATAGAAATAGGCCTAGTTCCCCAACTACTTTCGATGGAATGCCTTACATGCCTTTGACAACTCGAGCTAAATGCAGAGTTCACTACTTCAAAAGGTGACGATGCCTGACTCCTCTTGAACATTGACAGGAATCCCCATATCTCTGGGCTACTGAAAAGGGACCGTGGGTCTCCAGGCTCACCTCGAGAAGCGTCCCTTTGACCCTACCAAGCCTCGAAGAGATTCCTGAGGTGTCCGTCGTAACTCGACAGGAGTCCTGACGTCTCTGGACAAACACCCAGATTTGAAACGCCATACACGCCTAAACTCGAGAATATACCCCAGGTCCGCACCGCAACTCGAGAAAAACCATGAGGCTTCCCCCTCAAAGCGAGATGAGGCACGATTCCCCTGCAATGCATGCAGAGCAATCCCGTGATCCCCATGAAACATGTAAGGAGACTCGACTTGCTTGATGGATCTAGAGACAATCTGCAAGAACACTATAACAAGCACAGAGGGACTCTGAGGTCACACCAGCATCGAGAAGGAACAGCATGTACCCCAAATCAACTCGAGATGAGGCCCGATTCCCATGCCTTGACTCCAGAGACATCCCCCGTTCCCCATCAAACACGACAGTAGCTTGACTTCATATAGGTAACTCCAGAGGTTCCCCGAGAAAAACGTGCCAAGTCTATAAAATTACCAAGTTCATAGAGGCACTAGAGGAATGCTCCGTGGACCCCAAAGTGCCTGGAGATGAGAACTGATTGCCTGGCTTAGACTCAAAAAGGATGCCTTCTTTCCACAAGGCCCTCAAGAGAAGGCTTCTCTCAGCAAAAGGTGTGAGGGAGGGACCCTGAGTTTGCTGCCTCTAGTGTAATATACACCGAGAAGCCCTGATTCGGATGGAGGCTGCGTTTCCTTACAGTGAATTGAATACAGGCTCCTTTATCATCTCACAAGGAGAAGGAATGTCTGAATCCCCTGTGGAGTCCCTAAGGAAAGCCCTTCGTCCCCGACTCCTTTCGACGTAATGCCTCACATGCCTTTGACACCTCGAGCGTCACGCAGAGTTCACTGCTTCAAAAGATGACGATGCCTGACTCCTCTTGAACATTGAAAAGAATCCCAATATCCCTGAGCTAATGGAAAAGGACCATGGCTCTTCCACATCACCTCGAGAAGCATCCCTTTGGCCCTGGCAAGCCTCGAAGATATTCCTGAGATGTCCCTCGTAACTGGACAGGAGTCCTGACATCCCTGGGTAAACAAGAGTTTTGAAGGTCCTTCCATGCCGCAACTCGAGATTATAACCCAAGTCCCGACCTCAACTCGACAAAAACCATGAGACTTCAGCCTCAAAGCGAAATGAGCCCCAATTCCCGTGCAGTGCATGCAGAGCAATTCCGTGAGCCCCATGAAACATATAAGGAGCCTCAATTTGCTTGATGGATCTCAAGACAGTACGGAAGAAAACTGTCACAAGTAGAGTGGGACCCTGAGGTCACACAAGCATCGCGAAGTAGCTACATGTACCCCAAATTAACTCGAGATGTCACGCGATTCCCCTGCCTTGACTGCACAGCCATCCAGCCTTCCACATCAAAAAAGACAGGGACTTGACTTCCTTTAGGGAACATCAGAGGTTCCCCTAGAAAAAACGTGCCAAGCCTAGAGGAATACCAAGTTCATAGAGCCACTCGAGGAATGCTCCGTGCACCCCAAATTGCCTGGAGATGAGGGCTGATTGCCTGGCTTAGACTCAAGAAGGATGCCTACTTTCCACAAGCCCCTCAAGTGAAGGCTTCTCTCAGCAGTAGGTGTGAGGGAGGGACCCTGTGTTTGCTGCCTCAATTGGAATATACACTGAGAAGCCCTGACTGGGAAGGAGGCCGGGTTTCTTGCAGTGACTTGAATACAGGCTCCTCTTTCATCTCACAAGGTGAAGGGATGTCTGAATCCCCTGTGGAGTCCGTTAGGAAAGCCCTAGGTCCCCGACTTCTTTCGACGTAATGCCTCACATGCCTTTGACACTTCGAGCGTCACGCAGAGTTCACTGCTTCAAAAGGTGACGATGCCTGACTCCTCTTGAACATTGACAGGAATCCCCATATCGCTGAGCTAATGGAAAAGGACCATGGGTCTCCCGCCTCACCTCGGGAAGCATCCCTTTGTCCCATCCAAGAGTCGAAGATATTCCTGAGGTGTCCCTCGTAACTATACAGAGTCCTGACGTCCCTGGATAAACAAGAGCTTTGAAGGACCTTCCATGCCGTAACTCGAGAATATAACCCAGGTCCCTGCCTCAACTCTAGAAAAACCATGAGACTTCCCTCTCAAAGCGAAATGAGCCCCAATTTCCCTGCACTGCATGCAGAGCAATTCCGTGAGCCCCATGAAACATGTAAGGAGCCTCGACTTGCTTGATGGATCTCAAGACAGTCTGCAAGAAAACTGTCACAAGTAGAGTGGGACCCTGAGGTCACAACAGCATCGCGAAGTACCTCCATGTACCCCAAATTAAATTGAGATGACCTGCGATTCCCCTGCCTTGACTGCACAGCCATCCTGCTTCCACATCAGATACGAGAGTGGCTTGACTACCTTTAGGGAACATCAGAGGTTCCCCTAGAAAAAAGTGCCAAGCCTAGAGGAATACCAAGTTCATAGAGCCACTCGAGGAATGCTCCGTGCACCCCAAATTGCCTGGAGATGAGGGCTGATTGCCTGGCTTAGACTCAAGAAGGATGCCTACTTTCCACAAGCCCCTCAAGTGAAGGCTTCTCTCAGCAGTAGGTGTGAGGGAGGGACCCTGTGTTTGCTGCCTCAATTGGAATATACACTGAGAAGCCCTGACTCGGAAGGAGGCCGGGTTTCTTGCAGTGACTTGAATACAGGCTCCTCTTTCATCTCACAAGGTGAAGGGATGACTGAATCCGCTGTGGAGTTCCTAGAGAAAGGCCTAGGTCCCCGACTCCTTTCAACGAAATGCCTCACATGACTTTGACACCTCGAGCGGCACGCAGAGTTCACTACATCAAAAGCTGACGATGCCTGACTCCTCTTGAACATTGACAGGAATCCCAATATCACTGTCGTTACTGGAAGGAACCCTGGGCCTCCCACCTCACTTCGAGAATTGTCCCTTTGCCCCTGACAAGCCTCAAAGAGAGTCCTGAGGTTTCCCTCGTAACTAAAGAGGAGTCCAGACGTCGCTGAACAAACACGAGTGTTGAAGGGCCATCCCCGCCGTAACTCGAGTATATAACACAGGTCCCAGCCGCAATTCGAGAAAAACCATGAGACTTACCGCTCAAAGTGAGATGAGGCCCGATTCCCCTGCAATGCATGCAGACCAATCCCGTGATCTCCATGAAACATATAAGGAGCCTCGACTTCCTTGATGGATCTCGAGACAATCCCCAAGAACACTTTCACAAGTAGAGAGGGACCCTGAAGTCACACAAGCATCACGAAGTAGTTCCATGTACACCAAATCAACTCGAGATGAGGCCCGATTCCCCTGCCTTGACTCCAGAGGCATCCCCAGTTCCCCAGCACACACGACCAGTGGCTTGACTTCCTTTAAACAACTCCAGAGGTTCCCCGAGAACAACTTGCCAAGCCTAGAGGAACACCAAGTTCAGGAGAGCAACTCGAGGAATGCTCCTTGGAACCCAAATTGCCTGGAGATGAGAGTGGATTGCCTGGATTGGACTCAAGACGTATGCCAACTTTCCACAAGCCCTTCAAGTGTAGGCTTCTCTCAGCGGTAGGTGTGAGGGAGAGGACGGACCCTGAGTTTAATGCCTCAAGTGGAATATACGCCGAGAAGCCCTAACTCGAATGGAGGCCGGGTTTCATTGCAGTGGCTTGAATACAGGTTCCTCGTGCATTTCCCAAGGTGAACGTATGTCTTAATCCCCAGTGGAGTCCCTAGAAAAATCCCTAGGTCACCGACTCCTTTCGACGAATGCCTCACATGCATTTGACACCTCGAGCGGCACGCAGAGTTCACTGCTTCAAAAGGTGACGATGCCTGACTCCTCTTGAACATTGACAGGAATGCCAATATCCCTGAGGCTACTGGAAAGGGACACTTTGCCTCCCGCCTCACCTCTAGAAGCATCCCTTTGGCCCTGCCTAGCCTCGAAGAGATTCCGGAGGTGTCCCTCGTAACTCGACAGGAGTCCTGATGTCACTGGACAAACACGAGTCTTGAAGTGCCATCCCTGCCGTATCTCGATAATAAAACCCAGGTCTGCACCGCACCTCGAGAAAAACCATGAGTCTTCCCCCTCAAAGCGACATGAGGCACGATTCTCCTGCACTGCATGCAGAGCAATCCTGTGATCCCCATGTAACAGGTAAGGAACCTCAGCTTGCTTGATGGATCTTGAGACAATCCGCAAGAACACTGTCACAAGTACAGAGTGATCCTGAGGTCACACCAGCATCGCCAAGGAGCTTCATGTACCCCAAATCAACTCGAGTTGAAGCCCGATTCCCCTGCCTTGAATGCAGAGCCATCCCGCGTTCCACATCAAACACGAAAGTGGCTTGACTTCCTTTAGGCAACTCCAGAGGTTCCCCGAGAATAAAGTGCCAAGCCTAGAGGAATACCAAGTTCATAGATCCTCTTGAGGAATGCTCCGTGGACCACAAATTGCCTGGAGATGAGAGCTGATTGCCTGGCTTAGACTCAAGAATGATGCCTACTTTCCACAAGCCCCTAAAGAGAAGACTTCTCTCAGCAGTAGGTGTGAGGGAGGGACCCTGAGTTTGCTGCCTCAATTGGAATATACACCGAGAAGCCCTGACTCGAAAGGAGGCTGGGTTTCCTTACAGTGACTTGAATACAGGCTCCTCTATCATCTCACAAGGTGAAGAGATGTCTGAGTCCCCTGTGGAGTCCATAGAAAAAGGCCGAGTACCCCGAATCCTTTCGATGGAATGCCTCACATGACTTTGACAACTCAAGCGGAATGCAGAGTTCACTACTTCAAAAGGTGACGATGCCTGACTCCTCTTGAACATTGACAGGAATCCCCATATCTCTGGGCTACTGGAAAGGGACCCTGGGTCTCCCGCCTCAACAGGAGAAGAGTCCCTTTGGCCCTGCCAAGCCTCGAAGTGATTTCTGAGGTTTCCGTCGTAACTCGACAGGTGTCCTGATGTCGCTGGTCAAACACGAGTCTTGAAGTGCCATCCCTGCCGTATCTCGATAATAAAACCCAGGTCTGCACCGCAACTCGAGAAAAAGCATGAGTCTTCCCCCTCAAAGCGAGATGAGCCCCAATTCCCCAGCACTGCATGGAGAGCAATTCCGTAAGCCCCATGAAACATGTAAGGAGCCTCGACTTGCTTGATGGATCTTAAGACAGTCCGCAAGAAAACTGTCACAAGAAGAGTGGGACCCTGAGGTCACACCAGCATGGCGAAATAGCTCCATGTACCCCAAAAAAACACACGATGACGTGCGATACCCCTGCCTTGACTGCACAGCCATCCGGCCTTCCACATCAAACACAACAGTGGCTTTACTTCCTTTAGGGAACACCAGAGGTTCTCCTAGAAAAACGTGCCAAGCCTAGAGGAATATCAAGTTCATAGAGCCACTCGAGGAATGATCCGTGCACCCCAAATTGCCTGGAGATGAGGGCTGATTGCCTGGCTTAGACTCAAGAAGGATGCCGACTTTCCACAAGACCCTCAAGAGAAGGCTTCTCTCAGCAGAAGGTGTGAGGGAGGGACCCTGTGTTTACTGATTCAATTGGAATATACACTGAGAAGCCCTGACTCGAAAGTAGGCCGGGTTTCCTTGCAGTGGCTTGAATACAGGCTCCTCTTTCATCTCACAAGGTGAAGGGATGATGATGAATCCCCTGTGGAGTTCCTAGAGAAAGGCCTAGGTCCCCGACTCCTTTCAACGAAATGCCTCACATGACTTTAACACCTCGAGCGGCACGCAGAGTTCACTGCATCAAAAGCTGGCGATGCCTGACTTCTCTTGAACATTGACAGGAATCCCAATATGGCTGTCGCTACTGGAAGAGACCCTGGGCCTCCCAACTCACTTCGAGAAGTGTCCCTTTGCCCCTGCCAAGCCTCAAAGAGAGTACTGAGGTTTCCCTCGTAACTAAAGAGGAGTCCAGACGTCGCTGGACAAACACGAGTGTTGAAGGGCCATCCCCGCCCTAACTCGAGTATATAACACTGGTCCCAGCCGCAATTTGAAAAAAACCATGAGACTTCCCGCTCAAAGTGAGATGAGGCCCGATTCCCCTCAATGTATGCAGAGCAATCCCGTGATCTCCATGAAACATATAAGGAGCCTCGACTTCCTTGATGGATCTCGAGACAGTACCCAAGAACACTTTCACAAGTAGAGAGGGACCCTGAAGTCACACAAGCATGACGATGTAGTTCCATGTACACCAAATCAACTCGAGATGAGGCCCGATTCCCCTGCCTTGACTCCAGAGGCATCCCCTCTTCCCCAGCACACACGACCAGTGGCTTGACTTACTTTAAACAACTCCAGAGGTTCCCCGAGAACAACTTGCCAAGTGTAGAGGAACAACAAGTTAAGGAGAGCAACTCGAGGACTGCTCCTTGGAACCCAAACTGCCTGCAGATGAGAGCAGTTTGCCTGGATTGGACTCAAGACGTATGCCAACTTTCCACAAGCCCCTCAAGTGTAGGTTTCTCTCAGCAGTAGGTGTGAGGGACGGACCCTGAGTTTAATGCCTCAAGTGGAATATACGCCGAGAAGCCCTGACTCGAAAGGAGGCCGGGTTTCCTTGCAGTGGCTTGAATACAGGTTTCTCGTTCATTTCACAAGGTGAAGGTATGTCTGAATCCCCAGTGGAGTCCAAAAAAAGCCCTAGGTCACTGACTCCTTTCAACGGCATGCCTCACATGCATTTGACACCTCGAGCGGCACGCAGAGTTCACTGCTTCAAAAGGTGACGATGCCTGACTCCTCTTGAACATTGACAGGAATGCCAATATCCCTGAGGCTACTGGAAAGGGACACTTTGCCTCCCGCCTCACTTCAAGAAGCGTCCCTTTGGCCCTGCCTAACCTCGTAGAGATTCCGGAGGTGTCCCTCGTAACTCGAGAGGAGTCCTGATGTCGCTGGACAAACACGAGTCTTGAAGTGCCATCCCTGCCGTATCTCGAGAATATAACCCAGGTCTACACCGCAACTCGAGAAAAACCATGAGACTTCCCCCTCAAAGCGAGATCAGGCACGATTCTCCTGCACTGCATGCAGAGCAATCCCGTGATCCCAATGAAACATGTTAGGAGCCTCGACTTGCTTGATGGATCTTGAGACAATCCGTAAGAACACTGTCACAAGTACAGAGGGACCCTGAGGTCACACCAGCATCGCCAAGGAGCTCCATGTACCCCAAATCAACTCGAAATTAACCCCGATTCCCCTGCATTGAATGCAGAGCCATCCTGCGTTCCACATCAAACACGAAAGTGCCTTGAATTCCTTTAGGCAACTCCAGAGGTTCCCCGGGAAAAACGTGCCAAGCCTAGAGGAATACCAAGTTCATAGATCCTTTCGAGGAATGCTCCTTGGACCACAAATTGCCTGGAGATGAGAGCTAATTGCCTGGCTTAGACTCAAGAAAGATGACTACCTTCCACAAGCCCCTCAAGAGAAGACTTCTCTCAGCAGTAGGTGTGAGGGAGGGACCCTGAGTTTACTGCCTCAAGTGAAATATGCCACAAGAAGCCCTGACTCGAAAGGAGGCTGGGTTTCCTTACAGTGACTTGAATACAGGCTGCTCTATCATCTCACAAGGTGAAGGGATGTGTGAGTCCCCTGTGGAGTCCATAGAAATAGGCCTAGTTCCCCAACTACTTTCGATGGAATGCCTTACATGCCTTTGACAACTCGAGCTAAATGCAGAGTTCACTACTTCAAAAGGTGACGATGCCTGACTCCTCTTGAACATTGACAGGAATCCCCATATCTCTGGGCTACTGAAAAGGGACCGTGGGTCTCCAGGCTCACCTCGAGAAGCGTCCCTTTGACCCTACCAAGCCTCGAAGAGATTCCTGAGGTGTCCGTCGTAACTCGACAGGAGTCCTGACGTCTCTGGACAAACACCCAGATTTGAAACGCCATACACGCCTAAACTCGAGAATATACCCCAGGTCCGCACCGCAACTCGAGAAAAACCATGAGGCTTCCCCCTCAAAGCGAGATGAGGCACGATTCCCCTGCAATGCATGCAGAGCAATCCCGTGATCCCCATGAAACATGTAAGGAGACTCGACTTGCTTGATGGATCTAGAGACAATCTGCAAGAACACTATAACAAGCACAGAGGGACTCTGAGGTCACACCAGCATCGAGAAGGAACAGCATGTACCCCAAATCAACTCGAGATGAGGCCCGATTCCCATGCCTTGACTCCAGAGACATCCCCCGTTCCCCATCAAACACGACAGTAGCTTGACTTCATATAGGTAACTCCAGAGGTTCCCCGAGAAAAACGTGCCAAGTCTATAAAATTACCAAGTTCATAGAGGCACTAGAGGAATGCTCCGTGGACCCCAAAGTGCCTGGAGATGAGAACTGATTGCCTGGCTTAGACTCAAAAAGGATGCCTTCTTTCCACAAGGCCCTCAAGAGAAGGCTTCTCTCAGCAAAAGGTGTGAGGGAGGGACCCTGAGTTTGCTGCCTCTAGTGTAATATACACCGAGAAGCCCTGATTCGGATGGAGGCTGCGTTTCCTTACAGTGAATTGAATACAGGCTCCTTTATCATCTCACAAGGAGAAGGAATGTCTGAATCCCCTGTGGAGTCCCTAAGGAAAGCCCTTCGTCCCCGACTCCTTTCGACGTAATGCCTCACATGCCTTTGACACCTCGAGCGTCACGCAGAGTTCACTGCTTCAAAAGATGACGATGCCTGACTCCTCTTGAACATTGAAAAGAATCCCAATATCCCTGAGCTAATGGAAAAGGACCATGGCTCTTCCACATCACCTCGAGAAGCATCCCTTTGGCCCTGGCAAGCCTCGAAGATATTCCTGAGATGTCCCTCGTAACTGGACAGGAGTCCTGACATCCCTGGGTAAACAAGAGTTTTGAAGGTCCTTCCATGCCGCAACTCGAGATTATAACCCAAGTCCCGACCTCAACTCGACAAAAACCATGAGACTTCAGCCTCAAAGCGAAATGAGCCCCAATTCCCGTGCAGTGCATGCAGAGCAATTCCGTGAGCCCCATGAAACATATAAGGAGCCTCAATTTGCTTGATGGATCTCAAGACAGTACGGAAGAAAACTGTCACAAGTAGAGTGGGACCCTGAGGTCACACAAGCATCGCGAAGTAGCTACATGTACCCCAAATTAACTCGAGATGTCACGCGATTCCCCTGCCTTGACTGCACAGCCATCCAGCCTTCCACATCAAAAAAGACAGGGACTTGACTTCCTTTAGGGAACATCAGAGGTTCCCCTAGAAAAACGTGCCAAGCCTAGAGGAATACCAAGTTCATAGAGCCACTCGAGGAATGCTCCGTGCACCCCAAATTGCCTGGAGATGAGGGCTGATTGCCTGGCTTAGACTCAAGAAGGATGCCTACTTTCCACAAGCCCCTCAAGTGAAGGCTTCTCTCAGCAGTAGGTGTGAGGGAGGGACCCTGTGTTTGCTGCCTCAATTGGAATATACACTGAGAAGCCCTGACTGGGAAGGAGGCCGGGTTTCTTGCAGTGACTTGAATACAGGCTCCTCTTTCATCTCACAAGGTGAAGGGATGTCTGAATCCCCTGTGGAGTCCGTAGAGAAAGCCCTAGGTCCCCGACTCCTTTCGACGTAATGCCTCACATGCCTTTGACACTTCGAGCGTCACGCAGAGTTCACTGCTTCAAAAGGTGACGATGCCTGACTCCTCTTGAACATTGACAGGAATCCCATATCGCTGAGCTAATGGAAAAGGACCATGGGTCTCCCACCTCACCTCGAGAAGCATCCCTTTGTCCCATCCAAGAGTCGAAGAGATTCCTGAGGTGTCCCTCGTAACTATACAGAGTCCTGACGTCCCTGGACAAACAAGAGTGTTTGAAGGACCATCCCCGCCGTAACTCGAGAATATAACCCAGGTCCCTGCCTCAACTCTAGAAAAACCATGAGACTTCCCTCTCAAAGCGAAATGAGCCCCATTTCCCCTGCACTGCATGCAGAGCAATTCCGTGAGCCCCATGAAACATGTAAGGAGCCTCGACTTGCTTGATGGATCTCAAGACAATCCCAAGAAAACTGTCACAAGTAGAGAGGGACCCTGAGGTCACACAGCATCGCGAAGTACCTTCCATGTACCCCAAATTAAATTGAGATGACCTGCGATTCCCCTGCCTTGACTGCACAGCCATCCCCAGCTTCCACATCAGACACGAGAGTGGCTTGACTTCCTTTAGGGAACATCAGAGGTTCCCCTAGAAAAAAGTGCCAAGCCTAGAGGAATACCAAGTTCATAGAGCCACTCGAGGAATGCTCCGTGCACCCCAAATTGCCTGGAGATGAGAGCTGATTGCCTGGCTTAGACTCAAGAAGGATGCCTACTTTCCACAAGCCCCTCAAGTGAAGGCTTCTCTCAGCAGTAGGTGTGTGGGGAGGGACGGACCCTGTGTTTGCTGCCTCAATGGGAATATACACCGAGAAGCCCTGACTCGAAAGGAGGCCGGGTTTCTTGCAGTGACTTGAATACAGGCTCCTCTTTCATCTCACAAGGTGAAGGGATGACTGAATCCGCTGTGGAGTTCCTAGAGAAAGGCCTAGGTCCCCGACTCCTTTCAACGAAATGCCTCACATGACTTTGACACCTCGAGCGGCACGCAGAGTTCACTACTTCAAAAGCTGACGATGCCTGACTCCTCTTGAACATTGACAGGAATCCCATATCACTGTCGCTACTGGAAGGGACCTTTGGGCCTCCCGCCTCACCTCACTCGAGAATTGTCCCTTTGCCCTGCCAAGCCTCGAAGAGATTCCTGAGGTTTCCCTCGTAACTAAAGAGGAGTCCTGACGTCGCTGAACAAACACGAGTCTTGAAGTGCCATCCCCGCCGTATCTCGATAATAAACCCCAGGTCCCAGCACGCAATTCGAGAAAAACCATGAGACTTCCCCCCTCAAAGTGAGATGAGGCCGATTCCCCTGCAATGCATGCAGAGCAATCCCGTGATCCCCATGAAACATATAAGGAGCCTCGACTTGCTTGATGGATCTCGAGACAATCCCAAGAACACTGTCACAAGTACAGAGTGGGACCTGAGGTCACACAAGCATCACGAAGTAGCTTCATGTACCCAAATCAACTCGAGATGAGGCCCGATTCCCCTGCCTTGACTGCCAGAGGCATCCCCAGTTCCACATCAAACACGAAAGTGGCTTGACTTCCTTTAGGCAACTCCAGAGGTTCCCCGAGAATAACTTGCCAAGCCTAGAGGAATACCAAGTTCAGGAGAGCAACTCGAGGAATGCTCCTTGGACCCCAAATTGCCTGGAGATGAGAGTGATTGCCTGGATTAGACTCAAGAATATGCCACTTTCCACAAGCCCTTCAAGAGAAGGCTTCTCTCAGCAGTAGGTGTGAGGGACGGGACCCTGAGTTTAATGCCTCAAGTGGAATATACACCGAGAAGCCCTAACTCGAAAGGAGGCCGGGTTTCATTGCAGTGGCTTGAATACAGGCTCCTCTATCATCTCACAAGGTGAAGAGATGTCTGAATCCCCTGTGGAGTCCCTAGAAAAAGGCCTAGGTCCCCGACTCCTTTCGACGAATGCCTCACATGACTTTGACACCTCGAGCGGCACGCAGAGTTCACTGCTTCAAAAGGTGACGATGCCTGACTCCTCTTGAACATTGACAGGAATCCCAATATCCTGAGGCTACTGGAAAGGGACCCTGGGCCTCCCGCCTCACCTCTAGAAGAAGAGTCCCTTTGGCCCTGCCAGCCTCGAAGAGATTTCTGAGGTGTCCCTCGTAACTCGACAGGAGTCCTGATGTCACTGGACAAACACGAGTTTTGAAGTGCCATCCCCATCCGTAACTCGATAATAAAACCCAGGTCCCACCGCACCTCGAGAAAAACCATGAGAATTCCCCCTCAAAGCGAGATGAGGCACGATTCCCTGCACTGCATGCAGAGCAATCCTGTGATCCCCATGAAACAGGGAAGGAGACCTCGACTTGCTTGATGGATCTTGAGACAATCCGCAAGAACACTGTCACAAGTACAGAGTGATCCTGAGGTCACACCAGCATCGCGAAGGAGCTTCATGTACCCCAAAAAAACTCGAGTTGAGGCCCGATTCCCTTGCCTTGACTCAGAGCCATCCCGCGTTCCACATCAAACACGAAAGTGGCTTGACTTCCTTTAGGCAACTCCAGAGGTTCCCCGAGAATAAAGTGCCAAGCCTAGAGGAATACCAAGTTCATAGAGCCTCGAGGAATGCTCCGTGGACCACAAATTGCCTGGAGATGAGAGCTGATTGCCTGGCTTAGACTCAAGAATGATGCCAACTTTCCACAAGCCCCTAAAGAGAAGGCTTCTCTCAGCAGTAGGTGTGAGGGAGGGACCCTGAGATTTGCTGCCTCAAGTGGAATATACACCGAGAAGCCCTGACTCGAAAGGAGGCTGGGTTTCCTTACAGTGGCTTGAATACAGGCTCCTCTATCATCTCACAAGGTGAAGGGATGTCTGAATCCCCTGTGGAGTCCATAGAAAAAGGCCTAGTACCCCGAATCCTTTCGACGGAATGCCTCACATGACTTTGACAACTCGAGCGGCATGCAGAGTTCACTACTTCAAAAGGTGACGATGCCTGACTCCTCTTGAACATTGACAGGAATCCCCATATCTCTGTGCTACTGGAAAGGGACCCTGGGTCTCCCGCCTCAACAGGAGAAGAGTCCCTTTGGCCCTGCCAAGCCTCGAAGAGATTTCTGAGGTTCCGTCGTAACTCGACAGGAGTCCTGATGTCGCTGGTCAAACACGAGTCTTGAAGTGCCATCCCCGCCGTATCTCGATAATAAAACCCAGGTCTGCACCGCAACTCGAGAAAAACCATGAGTCTTCCCCCTCAAAGCGAGATGAGCCACGATTCCCCACAATGCATGCAGAGCAATTCCGTGAGCCCCATGAAACATGTAAGGAGTCTCGACTTGCTTGATGGATCTTAAGACAGTCCGCAAGAAAACTGTCACAAGAAGAGTGGGACCCTGAGGTCACACCAGCATGGCGAAATAGCTCCATGTACCCCAAAAAAACAACTCGAGATGAGGTGCGATTCCCCTGCCTTGACTGCACAGCCATCCGGCCGTTCCACATCAAACACACAGTGGCTTGACTTCCTTTAGGGAACTCCAGAGGTTCCCCTAGAAAAACGTGCCAAGCCTAGAGGAATATCAAGTTCATAGAGGCCACTCGAGGAATGCTCCGTGCACCCCAAATTGCCTGGAGATGAGGGCTGATTGCCTGGCTTAGACTCAAGAAGGATGCCGACTTTCCACAAGCCCCTCAAGAGAAGGCTTCTCTCAGCAAAGGTGTGAGGGAGGGACCCTGTGTTTGCTGATTCAAGTGGAATATACACCGAGAGAAGCCCTGACTCGAAAGTAGGCTGGGTTTCCTTGCAGTGGCTTGAATACAGGCTCCTCTTTCATCTCACAAGGTGAAGGGATGATGAATCCCCTGTGGAGTTCCTAGAGAAAGCCCTAGGTCCCCGACTCCTTTCGACGAAATGCCTCACATGACTTTAACACCTCGAGCGTCACGCAGAGTTCACTGCATCAAAAGCTGGTGACGATGCCTGACTCCTCTTGAACATTGACAGGAATCCCCATATCGCTGTCGCTACTGGAAGGGACCCTGGGCCTCCCAACTCACTTCGAGAAGTGTCCCTTTGCCCCTGCCAAGCCTCGAGAGAGTACTGAGGTTTCCCTCGTAACTAAAGAGGAGTCCAGACGTCGCTGGACAAACACGAGTGTTGAAGGGCCATCCCCGCCCTAACTCGAGTATATAACACTGGTCCCAGCCGCAATTCGAGAAAAACCATGAGACTTCCCGCTCAAAGTGAGATGAGGCCCGATTCCCCTGCAATGTATGCAGAGCAATCCCGTGATCTCCATGAAACATATAAGGAGCCTCGACTTCCTTGATGGATCTCGAGACAGTCCCCAAGAACACTTTCACAAGTAGAGAGGGACCCTGAAGTCACACAAGCATGACGAAGTAGTTCCATGTACACCAAATCAACTCGAGATGAGGCCCGATTCCCCTGCCTTGACTCCAGAGGCATCCCCTTTCCCAAGCACACACGACCAGTGGCTTGACTTCCTTTAAACAACTCCAGAGGTTCCCAGAGAACAACTTGCCAAGTGTAGAGGAACAACAAGTTCAGGAGAGCAACTCGAGGACTGCTCCTTGGAACCCAAACTGCCTGGAGATGAGAGCAGTTTGCCTGGATTGGACTCAAGACGTATGCCAACTTTCCACAAGCCCCTCAAGTGTAGGTTTCTCTCAG